>WAAE01024231.1:10264-61186 GCA_013400495.1 Nicator chloris
AAAATCCACCATTTTGACCCAATGTTAAGAAATAATAAATTCTACTTTTTCACCCAGTGACAAACTAAAAACTACTAATTTCAAACTTTTGTGGCTTGCAGTGCCTCCCTCAAGGTGGGTAGCTTTTCCCACGGGCTTAAATCAAAACCCGTACTTTCCTGGGCTTCCTGCCAAGGTCTCTGACCCCCCTGTGGGGGTTTCGGATTTGTCAGGGCAGCCAGAGGGATGCCCTGAATTCCGACACCTCCCCAGGTGCAGGACCCTGCATTTGCCTTTTTTGAATTCCAGACAGTTCCCTGACCCTCTCTTCAAGCTGTCGACGTCCTTCTGAAGGGCTGCACAGCCCTCTGGGGTATCGGCCACTCCTCCCGGCTTTGTGTCATCGGCACACTTGTTGAGGAGATACTCTGCCCCTTTGTCCAGGTCATTGATAAGTTAGTTAAACAATATTTGGTCTAGTATTGAACCTTGGGGGACACCACTAGTGACAGGCCTCCAACTAGACGCTGCACCATTGATTATGACCTTCTAAGATCTACCATTCAGACAGTTCTCAATTAGATAATTTTTTCCTAACTGGTCTTAAGCTTTTTCTGTGCTTGTATCAGAAAATATACAGTAACCTTCTTCCCACACAGGGATTCTCTTGGTCAGATGATCAAATCAGTCATGGTACATGTGAAATGCCCTGGGCACACACACCATGCTGCCTGAGATTCCCTGAACTACGCTTTGCTGCAAATTTCTCAAGAGTAGAAGCTTGTCTGCTATGCCTGGTACTAGGTGTGGATGCCTGGGAATACACCCAGAAGTGCTGCCATGAAATTTTTTACGCTTGTTTTCATTCCTCTTAGATCCCTACTTAAAATGTTCACTGTCCTTTTTAATCCAACAGCACTGTTTGTCCAATGAGATGTTTTTCAGCTTAGTCATATCATCAAAGTCTGCGTGTCTCAAGAAGACCCATTCAAATCTCAGTAATTCTTGGAAACCCCAGCACGACTGTCTGACATACATACAGTATTATGTTAACTGTCTGGTCCTTGCTTTGATCAAGTTCCCCCAGGGAGTCATTAATTCCTGGAACTAAAGTAGCAAGCAACACAAAAGTCAAATATTAAACTAGGTTGTAGGTGATAGTTAATGGAAAGCTAATATCACTCATGATTTCCACAGCATTGCAAAACACAGTGAGATAAACAAAGGCAAAGGTCCAAAATCCTCTGGTTCCTCAGGACATGGCAACTCCCACGTGTCCTCATTTGGGTTAAAACCACATTTTTCTTCCAAGAAATGAGTCTTATCTGTCCTTAGAGAACATGTAAGTGTGATGGAGCCAATTTTGTCCCTTTCTGCTTTTCACACAGGTAAAATACACTGGACTTCAGAGCTCCTAAGGTTCATTGTTAGGAGGGAAGGGGTAGAGGAAGACAACAAACAAAGGAAAGATATCTAAAATACCTTCTAGATTATAATTATTTTGATTTTGAGACACTACATCCAAAACAAGGTCTAATTCTCAAGCAACAACACATTTTCACTCACCTTTTCCTTATACTATGTATGTTGGTACCACAAGTAATTATCCCTCCCACCAGTCTTGTCTTCTTTCTCATATAATGAGGTAAAAAAAAAATTAGTCATACAAAATCTCTCTTTTTACTACTTTGGAACGCAAATTGAGGGCTGAGTTCCTGGGGAATAAAAATGACATCTAGGTCAAACAAACTGCTGCTATCAAGCTGATGCACTGTTGAGCTATTTTTGCTACCGCTGAGAGAAATATCAGATTTGGCACTAGAGGGATGTAGGACTTTGGCACCTCCCACCTCCCCCCCATGCAGGCAGATACTGGCCCAACCACCTGCCTTAGGTTCTGTTTACTGGAAGCCAGCTCTGATTACCTGATTTGATTTTTTTCATGATCCTGGTCCATGAACCAAAAAGCTGTGAGTGATACCATGGGATCTGTTCTCCCAGAGGACTTTTTCTGCCTGCCTGCAGGAGTGGGCTTGATCAACTTGCCCATGTCCTCTGGGTCATCACTCTCAAGAGGACAAGGACAGAGCACTCTCACAGTGTGGCCTGTCTTCAGGGCTCACACGTGGTGCAGTGTTGGTTTGTTTGGCCTGGGAAAACAAGATTTGTTCCGTGACTTCATGCCGGAATAGGGAAAGCAGATGGTGAAGGTGAGCTGAAAAGTAGCAGCCAGAGCTTCTGATGCTGACTGCCAGAAGAGAAAATTCTTAGCAAGACACACAGAGGATGAGAACAATGCAAGAAGTGCAAGCAAATTAAAAGAAGTCCTTTTGACTTCATTTTTCATTTTGGATCAAACTGCACAAACAGATCTTGGCGCTCTGCCAGTTCCTCTACCCACAGCAGCAGCTCTTGGTGGCTGCACTTGCCAGCTGCAACTTCCACCACCCTTGCTAACTTTCATCAGTTTCCTTCCTCTCTTTCTTTTCCCTTTTCTATTATTTCATTGGTGATGTTAGATTGGTCTTGGATCACCACGTAGTTCAGCAAAGCAAATTGTCCCCGTTTAGTTTTTTCTTCACTTAGAGCCAAAATAATCAATAGTCTGTGAGTAACTTTCACTTATTGTTATTTACTTATTCATGGCCTTGCTCACAGCCTCCTCATAAAACCCTGAAAAACAGCAAGATCATCTCTTTTTTCAGAAATGAGCCCTTTTAATTTTTAGCATTAACAGGATGTGATTTCAGTGTGCTTTTAGTGAGTGGCATAAAGGGAACCATGAACCGTTTATATAAAATAGTGAGTTCCATCACTCCATGACAAATCAGTTTAGTCAACTTGAGACAGTGCAACCCATTGTTGTGACAGGAGAACCTGATTCTCTGTTTTAATATGCTGCAAAGTGCATGTGTAGAGATCTCTGCTGTGCTCTTTGGACACATCTTCTGCTCATGGGACAAGCCTAGGGGAGCAATCTTCAATTGTTCCTGGAACTTTTAAAATTCACACTTTTATACAATCACTTTGTATCATCATGTCTGTCCTTGTATCATCATGACTTGGCCTTCCTAATCTTTTGTGTGCATGACAGGAAAGAAGTTAAGGGGAAAAGCCAAGCAAAGACGGCAGGTGGACTGCATGGATGAACAAGGAGCTCCTGTCTAAAATCAGACATGAAATGGATTCCACACACAAGAGGTGGAATCTGGTTGATCTTTCAGGGACAGGGTTAGAGAAGTCAAGACCAGAATGGAGTTGAATCTGTTAAGGGATGTGAAAGGCAACAAGAAAGGATCCACAAGTATATAAACAGTAAAAGGAGGACTAAGGAAGACATAGACCTGCTGCTGAATGAAGCCCATGCTGTGCAGAGCCTTTGTCTACACAATGGAAGTTATTCTCTTTGTTTATGTCTGGTACTGACATTAACTGCTCCCATATAAATTTCAAATCCTTACCTAAGGATTTGAAAGTATTCTTGATCATCACAAAAAGAAAGCGTTAACATAAATGTTCCATCAGCAACTAAAAAAAGTAGTCTTTAAAGAATAGACCATAATAGAATAGAACAGGATAGAATATATTTTAGTTGGAAGAGACCTACCTAGTTAGAATTACCATCTAGTTTAACTGCCTGACCACTTCAAGGCCCAACAGAAATGAAACCCTTAAGTATTAAGGGCATTGTCCAAATGCCTCTTAAACACTGACAGGCTTGGGGCATTGTCCACCTCTTTGTAGGA
Organism: Nicator chloris; assembly: GCA_013400495.1. Taxonomy (NCBI): domain Eukaryota; kingdom Metazoa; phylum Chordata; class Aves; order Passeriformes; family Pycnonotidae; genus Nicator; species Nicator chloris. Next base: position 13,990 of record WAAE01024231.1, read on the forward strand.
AGAGTCTGTTAAGTGTTTGTTTTCCCTCTCAGTAAAGAAATATTTCTCAATGTCAACTCTGAACTTAAAAAAAAAAAAAAAGGAAATCTGTTGGCTGAATTTAAACATCTTTTTAAAAATCAGAAACAAGCAAACAAGCAAGGATCTCTACAAAACTAATAATGAAGAGTTGAAGTTATATAACACTGAAATATAATTGAAAAAATTTAATGGGTAGTATACAACAATTTGTTTATTGGATGGGATTACCTGTTTCATTTAGAAAAAGTCTTTCATTATTCCAGTTAATGGTGCGTGTTCCACTTTTTACTACATTGCTTTGTTAAATCTTATCCTTGCTGTGCATATCCTTAAAAACATTTGTAGTAAGTAATACATTTTTGTTCTTTAAGTTGTGCTTTTGTTTTCTGGGGAAGAAAATAATGAAATTATAAATTCAAGGATGCATTCTCAATTTTGAGAGTATTTTGCATCAAATGGAAACCTGACAGTTATTTACACTTCTCTTTCTCTTTCCCCATCTATTTATGTCAATGTCACATGTTGGGTCCTTCAATTAAAAGTCAAAATGGCCAAAGTAAATTTTACCCTACAGTCTATAAAACAATGTGTAGAAGATAGAGTAGTTGTGTACAAGTAAAGTTTTGATTGCATAGTCCTTAAGACTATGTAAGTTTAGGATCCTCATAATTTAATATACCTTAATATACGTTAATAATAAATAAGAACATGCAATTACATAATTGCAGTATTACAGTCCTGTAATGCTAGGAAAGATTAGAGGCTAAATATAATTTCTGTAAGTTTTAGTTACTCTCCTTTAAAGAAGTCTGCTGTTTCCATCTGCCATGATGGAGTATCTTGACCTATTTTTGAGATTTCCAATAGTTTGACACATTCCTTTTCAAAACACCCAACACATCTGCCCTTGGTCTTTCCCGGTAAAAGGTGGGGCTTCTGTCATCCTGGAACAATTGTATTGCAGGTGAAGCGCTTTATTCATGTTCCTTAAAATGGTAAAGAAGCTGAGAGGGATGCAACGGGAACTGATAGTGAACATATACATGGAAAAAAGTCTGATTTATTAAAGAATATATAAGCTGTAATAGGTAGAAAACTATGGTGGATTACATGGGAGAAGACAAAACCCAAATATTAATTTTGGAATACATTTCTGGAAGAAAACATTTTACTAAAGTACATCCTTCTATCTAGGTACCTTTCCCACACAAATAAAAACAGGAGACAACAAGAAACTTAAAACTAGTTACTGCTGTTTCCATTGCTAAAAAGAAAGAACAAGTAATGGAGCCAGCATAAAATCAGTAATATTTCCTTCTCCTACCATAAAGCAGTTTCATCCTGTGTATCTCATTTCTCCATAGTCTTCACTTGCTGAGTGCAGTGGGCAGGAGACCACATTGAGGATGTGTCTGGGCATTATTTAATCTTTCTGAGTTTGAACTCCTTTGGAATACATCCAACAAAACATGCAAGGTAAAGTGGTGAAGCACCTCTTAGAAATCACAGCATGAATGGAGAGGATCTGATGGTTAAATAATCGTTTCAAAACTGAATCCTAGCCTCTCCCATAAGTTACTTACCAACTCGGTCTGCAGTATGGAAATCCTGGTCTGCCTTTCAAATTATGAGAGAAATAGCATTGTTTCTGAAAATCATCTTTTATATCCCACACACCATGCACTGACTTATCTATTGCAGAGATTCATGACTATCACTGTCACCTTTTCAGCTCCTGGAATCCATAGTGGCATTCCGTACTCATGTAGCAAGCTCATGTGAAACTTGACTCCAGTGAAAGCTAAGATGTTAAAAAGGGTATGGGAGGAAAAAAAAAAAAAAAAAGATTTGATCTTGATTTACTTCTGTGTTTGTAGAGAATAGATACTGTCCCCAAGGGTGACATGTGAGGGGTAAGACTGCAAGGAAAGCAGGTGACAGCCAAAAGGGTTTTGCCTTCAACATGTACACCATCTCTAGGGCACCAAGCAGATGAGGCACCAGGCAAGCACTGATTTCATGCTTATGTTTGAAGATCTTGAAGGCTCCTGCACAAACTGCTGAGTCCCAAATGGTCAGGAAACTCCATGAAATGCACCCTGGCTTCCCTCCCCCTCCTCCCCTGGCTGCTGCAGACAGTGATGGGGAGGAGATAAGGATTCAGTTTAAGAGCTCTTCCGGAGAAGCATCTGCACATGCAGTTATATAGGAGATACTGAAAGTAAGATAAGGACATTAAGAACGATTTTTTCCACATTACTTTTAGTTTCTTATGAATGCAATTACCTTCATATATTATGACTAAATGCAGTTGTTGGATTTTTCTGCTGTTGAGTGCTGAATTTAACACTGTGAGTCAGATTATTGAAGGAGATCAATTTCGTTGTTTACAACTGTTTGGGATATTCATTTCAAAAGAGCAAATAACAGGCTGTTCCTGCAGCCTCTTGTATGACTACAGTCATGGAAGATACAGCACCAGCAAACCAATGCTCATAGCCTTTCAGCAAGATGTTGATTTCAACATGCACTGATATACCCTTGAAAAAGCCAAACACCCCCAGGTTTTACCCATTGCTGATATGTTGGTGTTTCAGAAGCTTGAGTGGTGGAAGGTGTGTATAAACAGGCTAAATGCGTTCCACACTTACGGTCTGTGCTCAAATTAACAGCAAAAACTTGTGGCATCAGGAAGAATTTTTTTTTTTTTTAAAAGAATGTAACAGTGTTAAATAATGGTAGAGCTAGTAGTAAATAATCTCAGGATATACTGAGATGACTGCAGATTCTTATCTGTGAAAAGTATTTAAATCCTTGTCTCGGGTATTTGTTTTGAAAGACACAGGTACTACACTAATTTCATTCCTCAGACAGTTTATTAAATTGACTTCTGTATTTTTTTAGGTAAGAAAAATCTGCCCCAAAATTACAGCATACCAAAAATTCCATTCTTCTGAAACTACTGAGCAAGGAATTTTGGAAACATAGGATTCTAATTTTTTAATTGGACCTGATCTTTTACTGAGAATTTTTATTTCCTTTCTCATATCATTACAATTCCATCCCACATGGACTTTGACTGAGAATCATCACTTTTCACCTCTAATATGCCTAAATTCAATCACAGAAAGATCTGCATAGCTGGTACCTGGAACTGAGTCCTGTGAACCTGTGATACACTGAACAATTCATTCTTATTTTCATAACAGATTAAATTTCTCACGAACTTTCTATTCCTGAAAATTCCCACATTCCACCACTGTTGTAGGCACTGTCCTAAAAATATTCCAGACTGTAATCACTGTTTAAATATATTTTAGTGCTCTTGAGTTTAACTCTTGCACAAAATATGACAAAATCAAAGATATTTGGAGCAGTGTTCCCTTGACCTTGAAATCAGGTATTGAATTAATTTAATTAAGATTAAAATCAGCAAATATTTTAGACCAGTCACAGGGCAGTGCAGGAATCAGAATATGAGAGCAAGGAACCGTGAAGAAATATGCAGGGAACAGGATCTCCTTATGGTCATGTTGTTCTCAGGAAAAAAATACACCTCAGTCACAGTGGTAGATTTGTACCCCTGATTGAATCAAGGAAATACAAACAGATCCTTTTGTGCAAATAGTGCAAGAAGCAGTTGCTACAGATGGCAACAATCCTTAATTTTCCAGGCTGTTGAAGACTAATGGGTTTTGCCAAAGTATAAGGCGTGGGAAAGGCTTTTTAATGGTACTAAAAGTTTGGAGGACCCTAAGAGCTACAGATTAGCTGTTAAAGTTTATCTAGAGCAGGTTTGCTCTGAAGATTGTTATCTGCACGGAGCAGCAAGCAGGGAGCAGAGATCCCTGACCTTGCAGACCAAGGAGACACCTACAGCATGTCGTCTGAAAAGAGAAACAAGGCCTTCAAGTTTTGTTCTTGCTCTAGGAAGATCGTATTGTTTATTTTCTTCACTTCTTCACCCAATTATTTTCGCATCCACTGTTTTGAATGTGCCCTCCAGAACAGGCATATTTCCCCTTTAACTTACCCTGTGTTTTACGAAGGGTGGTTTCGATCTGACTAACAGCGAGCACTTTTCATGAAAGCCTACTGTGATTCTTAAAACAAGAAGTCGAGGCACCCTAGCAAGTGCCCAGCTCTGTGAAGTGTTGCTTGAGGCTCTCCAGGAAGGAACAGAGCTTATTCTATAGCAGCAGGCTGGTGTGAGAGCTGTCATTGCTGGGGGGATCAAGGGAAATCACGTCTTCCAACGACGAGCAATAGCCGGGAAAGCCTCCAGCATCTGGCAAGATAAATGCAAGCAGGTTTGGACTCTGGTGGGTCTCAATGGGGCTTTAATAAATAAGATCTACTGAAAATTTGCCAGGTTTGATATAAATTAGGTAAAATATCAAAAGTGATGTTTTCTAATACTCACAGAAGAAACATGAAATGACCACTATTTATAATGTACCCAAGAAATTGTCCCCTATATGTTAAAAATAGGATCTGTTAAGGCATCCTGAACTACACATCTGTCTTTCCACATTGTATCAAGGTCAAGCCAGTTTTTAATTTGCAAACACACATAATAAAGTTATTTGTGTCTTGCAGACAACAGAAGAGGGAAGACAAGCCAACTGTGTCACCTGGCTTCGGGTTGTATTCCTACTGACCATTTCCTGCTGGATTATGGGGGCTTCATTCTGTGCCCTGTTTCTGTCTTTCAGCTCAGGGGCTGGTTATCCTTAGATCTTACTGAGTTCTTTCCTGAACTCAGTTCTGAGAGAGAGTTCTTTCCTCGTGTTTTTATGTTCTTGATTATGTGTGTCTGTGTGCCTGTGCATGCACTCACACACACGTCTGTATGTATAGCTTCCATATAAATAGATGCATAAATACATGTGTAACCATATTCCATGACAGATTATTGCTATGTAGACATATGAATATACTCATGTGTTTTATTATTTTACCCTGGGATGAATCAGATACTTATAGTTCATATTTCTGGATCCAATGAAATCAGATTTCAAAAGTGATTTCAGCTCTCCCCTCAGAATATTGCATAATTAATACCCTCCGCTGTCCTGGAACTCTAATATGGCAGTTCATCTGCCTTCCTGGCTCACTCCCACTTGTGATGTGGGAGAGTTGAACACAACCAAATGTGTTGGTTCACATTTGTAAATTATACACACACAGCAAGTGAAAGAACTCTCATAGCAGGTGGAGTCACCATCTACGCTCAAGTGCCTTCAGATGATGGACTTTATATGGTAAGCATCACAGATTGGACCCAAAACTGTTTGTGTTTTATTTTTAAGTGTGACCAGATGTGAAGCACCAGCTGACAAGAATGTTGACTTACTGACTGTGCTAGGGGAGGTCTCAGGGAGGCAGTGCTGCCCACTGACACGGCCCCTGTCCAGTGGTCCTTGAGAGCACAGAGAGTGTGGGGCCAGGAGCAGCTCTGCGAGGGTGACAGCTCCAGCTCTGCACCCAGGCTTCAAACAGCCTCTTCCACGAGAGGACACAGCCATGTGAACACACAGTTTCAAGTGTGAGAATGGGGATGAACTGTGTGAGGATAAAGTTCTCCACAAACTCCTCAAGAGAACATAGAATCTACTTCAGTTCATACTCTGCTGGCACTACTTAAGATGTTGGACTAATGAGTAGCAACGTCATGGATGTCAAGTGTGGATGCTCTGGGGAATACAGGGAAATAAGATGGCTTTGAATGCCTAAGTAGTGATAAGTTGAAAACCAGATAAATTTTTAAAATTAGCATTTGATTTCATGCAGAGCTGAGCTGAAAATTGTGATACAGCCAGGCACAGACATTGAAAAAGCAGAATCAGCTCCAGCTCTCCAGCAAAGCCACAGTTATCTGTATTTCACCTTGTTAAATTACTCTAGTGCTCTGTTTTTGTCCTGTATTTTATTTCAGAACAAAATGAAATACAGCTTCCTTTAACTCATTCCATCAATAAGGGGTTCAATCTCTTTTTAAAATGTTATTGTATATATTCAATTAGCTAACAAAATTCATACATAAAACATTATTCAAAGTTATACATATTAAATTATAAAGCATTTAAATCACCACCACTGGAAAGCTTTCAAAAGTTAAAATGTTAATTTCTCCAAAGTTCTGATTTCATTAAATGAAAAAATTAAATTATAATGGCAATAACAGATTTAAATGGTTTTTATTAAAAGAGATAGAAATAAGAATGTCAGTGGTTGGGAGGGCCAAATACATAGCCATCAAAAATAGCAACTCTGTTTAGAGAAAACTTTCCTCTGCTGAAGGTAGCCATGCCTGGATAAAAACACTGCAGCCTTTGCTTGTTGAAAATGCTAGGCTTCTTTGAACACATATGGAAGTACACAAGCACCGTTTAGCTGACACAGGAGGACTGCAGGAATTATTCATGGGAATAATTAACAACCTTCTACAGACCTGATTGCAGGACAGTGAGCTAATGAAAGCAAAAATAAATAGACAAACAGAAGTAAATGTACAAGAATGCAGAATAGCACCACGGAAGGAAAACATTTTTAAAGGTGAAAGAAAAAGATTATTGATTTAGAAACTTATGTTATGCCTCTGTTTTGCATTTGAGTTTCAAATGTCTTCCAAAATATACTCATGATTTCATGCATAATCGGTTTGACATGAAATTACAGTGACTGCTGATGCAAATGAGGTAATTGTGCATGCCAATTATGTGTAATATGCCTGTTGCCTTGTTTAAATAAGCAATTACAGAATTTATAGAGACAAGCATGTTAACTAGGAATGCATATTAGGCACAAAATTATCACCACTTAATTCAGAAAATCAGGCAAACTAGAATTTAGCTGGGGGAACAGTTATGAATCTTGGCATTTTTCCTAGGCATAAAATTTTAGTTTCATTATATGAATTTCTTGCATTTATACCAGCCTATGCCCCAAAGTGATTTAGAAAATAAATAAGCTCAGTAAAATTAGACACAATGCCTCACTCAGTGTATGAATGGTCATTCTGATTACCTTGGCACTCCTCAAATTTTCCTGCAAATTTTGTGGAAGCAGAGTTATCTGTGAAGAGCTTTTAATTTTCTGCTGAACTGTGGTTGCACCACTGGCAGATTAAACAGTCCCCCATAGTGCCCTGCAGAGGAGGGAGTGAAGAGCCAACACACTACAACCACATTTTTAGCCAAAGCAACGCCTGATGCCTTTTAACCTTTGGATGCTTGGCATCCTTAAATTGTCATTTTTACACCCAGTCTGAGATGTGCTGCCAGACAACCCCACAAGGTCACTCACAGAGTGGTGATAACTCCTGGATCATCCAGACACTTTCCGAGTGCTTTGGCCATTGGCTGATCCAGACAGATTCATTGGTGATTTCTAAGTCTCAAAATGTCATGCATGTCTAAAATCTCAATTCTCTTATAGCATTTGTTACAAACAAAGCCACAATATGCTTTTGTCAATGTAAAAAGCAAAAGCTGGTATTTAATTGCACCTCGTGGTGGTTTTTTTTTTTTTTGTGTAGTCTCAATTATAATTAGGTGGTGATTACTATAATAGAAAGATATCAATATAAAGAGAAAATTCAGAAGAACTTATTTTATACTTTATAACCTATTTCTAGATAATTTTTAAAATTATTGTTTCATATTCTTTTCAAATTACAAACAAGATATTTTATAAACACTTATATCTGTTCCAAGTGATAAAATCAATAATTTAGTACTCTTTAAAGAACCCTCAAATGAAGGCCACAGAACTGGCAAAATATCTCTTTCAGACCCAATATCAAAAATTTGTTTTTTCCTCACTGAGGATATATCATTCCTTTCAACTGAGCTGTTTGTATGTGTAAGATTATGTGTGCCACTCATGAAGATAAACCAAATATTTAGGAAATTGCCTGGAGGTCCAGATTGCAGCTGAATTATTTCAGTTTTGGAAGCTGAATTTTTTTGTGTGTGTGTTTGCAAATCCAAGAGAATATGTTGGCAAAAACCAAGTCCCTCGATTACCTAACAAAGTGTATGGATTTGGGACCAACACTTTGGCCCCCATGGAAAGCTCAGCAGAAACCTGAAATATATCACCTGTGCTGTCCTTCTTTTGTGCTCTGGTGATAACACCATAAACTCCAGCACTTCAGCGCCAGCAATTCATGTTGCATAACCATATTTTTAATACTGGTGGGCTTGCAAAGATATGGAAACAATCTAGTTCTCTCTTTTAAACAAAACAAAGCAAACCAAAACAAAATCCTAAAACTCCCTATCATCCCCTTTTCCTACTCATCATCTCCCTTCCCCTGTCCTCCAAGGAAAACATGGTGGGTCTGATCAACATAAATTCTAATTTCATTTGTATGCAAAGAAGTCTCCCTGTCTTACAATTGGTTCAGAAAATGCTAATCATCTGTTTTGAGTTTCTCCAAGAGTCAGTCTATGTTATTCATTCAAGTTCATATTTAACATCAGTTCCCTCTCTGTGGCAAGATTTAAGACCTTATCATTTCCTCCTGTCTGTTCGCTACAACATTCTGATGAACGCACTTACAATAAACCCACAGCAACTGTTTGCAGCCTCTGTGAAACCTCAGTATTCCTGTGTCCTCTTCGAGTTAGTAAAAGGTTTCAGTGTGTAAAAGCTTCTCTGTGATTTTTTCCAGGTCTGTGAATTTCCCTTCCCTGACAAACTTTCTGTCACTACATATTCCTTCATAGACTTAAGAAAAGCTTTTTAGTATAAAAATCTTCCTGTTAAAAATGGGAATATGACAGAAATCTTTTTTATGGGGAACTGCCATGTTTTTACTTTTCTTGTAGAAAAATTATGAAAATTACTTTTTTTTTTTTAAGTGCTTTGCATTGTTGTGGTTTTCACAAAGACAAAAATGTTTCAAATCAGAAAGATCTGATTTCAGGTAAACTTTCTGAACACTTGTAAAGTGGCACTCTGGTAAGTGTGTATATATACTATAAAGGGTTTGGGTTTGTCTTTTGGCAGCTTTTCCAGACTGGGTTTTGGCTGGAGAAGTTCAAGCATCTATGTTTACCCAGCAGTGCTGCCTTCATAAAAATATGCAAAAATAGCATGTAAATATCTGTGTCTGCTTGTCGAAGAGCTATGATTAGTTTTGGTTTTATCTATGTCATATATTTTAATAAGTTCTATATTTCTAGAAAGTACAATTTAGTGTAATAGACCAGCAACAACTGAAATTTTTAGTGAAATACATCTCAGTGTCATGAGGTTCCAAAAACCCCAGACTTCTGTTTTACATACTATTGGCTGATGCAGAATTATGTTGATTCATGTCAGTCTTGTGATGTTTTACAACTTCTTTCATCTGTTCTCAAGTGAACCCATATATGTAAAAGTTTATGAAACTAAGATTGGAAAGGAAAGTTAACTTTGTGCATTCCATCTTACCTCTGCTTTATATTTTGAACTAAGAAATTTCAACCAACAGTAACCTGAACTGTTTCCCTTTGTTTCAGCCCATGGTATCAAAATGCAACTTTTCCAGAAGATTAAAATTGTGATGAAAATTCAACACCAGAACTTTTTTTTTATACATATTTTCTCTTGCATTGTCATGAAGAGTGGACTACATAGTAATGCTATGTATTTCTTAAGTCTATACTGGAATTCAATAGGTGTATTTTATGACTATGGGTTTAATTACGATGTATGTGTTTCATTTAATAAGATTTTGTTTCTTTGTTTTCTTTCTCGAGTTCATTGGAGGTGAATTTCTAGTATAGAGGGAAGTCCTCACATCTACTCGCCAAGACTTTCTAAGAAGTCCCATGTCATATTCATCCAAAGTTTGGGGTCCCTCTAAAAATGATTCTGTCTCAATACTCAACAGAAGGTGCTGGACACTTTGTGAGAGCTTTCTATCCCACGTACCTTTATCTTAGACCAATATAGCAGAATGGGATATGATGGCCTGGGGAGAGTTTGAGTTCTTTGCAACTGTAGAAGACTTTGAAGTGGCAAAGAAAGCAGGGCAATAGGTGGACATTTAATGATGCTCCCTTGCACTGAACAAACGGCTGCCCATCATCAACTAGCTAAATAGGTTTCTACTCCTTCAGGTCCCAATTTGCCTGTAGTTCTGAAAAACTGTATCAGAATCTCGAATTTCTGAAGGTATTTTTTCAGTTACTCCTCGGTTATTTGTGCTCCAAGTAGCACTGAAGATTTAAAGCAGGTCTGGAAGGAAGGGAGGCTCAGGTGTGGAGGCATGAGTCAGGTGAAGTATTTATATATTCCAAAGGTGATCCTACAATAAAGAGGATGGAGATGCTGTCCATCTCTCTGGAGATCTGGCAATCCTCTGCCTTCAGGGAAGATAATTTTGCATCCAGGAATGAGGTCCATGGTTCATCTTTTGTTATCTGAACTAATAATAACGACAAAACGTTCTTGTGCCTTTTAATGACTGGCTACACTGAAGATTGCCTGAATCTAGAAGAGCAAGGGTAGAAAAATACTCAAAGCAAGGTGATATCTTAGGCCACCATGTCTAGGTAGAGTCTTTGTCAATTTTTCCACAAATGACACTTTTTGGGGGATGGAGGGGGACTTCTCAGCCTGGATATTTTCTTCCTTTGTTATCCTTTGATCCAGCTTCAGTGTCAAGTGACTGCTGAGAAGAACCTTCAGTACAAAACTAACTGGAAATGAGCACAAAACAATATTCTTAAATGGGTAAGTCTTAAAGAAGGAAGGAGAAAGCCAGTCTCTACAGTCTTTTAGATTAGAAGAAGCTTAGGGTTTTTTCTCATCACCTCCCATTTTATTTTCTCTTTGAGTTGTTTTAAAAAGGAAGCAGGGGCCCTTCTCAGAATTGTAGCAAATATAATTGAATTTCAAATGTTGTTTTCAAACAAACAAACCACAGAAAAGTTGAGGATGGGGAAATATAAACAAAGTTTTCTAAAATGCTCTTGTACAGACAAACACATGTTTGGAGTTAAGTTGAGCTCATTTCTGGTAACAATATTAACTTTCTGATGGCCATGACCAGCAGGCATATGGAAAATGGAGGATGGAGGTTTTTATCAAATTAGATCTAAAGAGGAAGGACATGTATTTAGGGTCTTTTTTTTTCCTTAGCATTTTTTTAGAAGGAAATCTGGAAAGGGCAAGTAGAGGGCTTATGGAAAGATCATATTTTTTTGAGCACAGAGAAGGATTCTGCTTTTGTTACAGAACATCTTTTCAAGATTATACTTTCTATTTACTTCTCTTTAAAATGTGATATTGGTGTGGAAAATCAGGCTGAAAATTTGTATCTGCTTTTCCTGAAAATTTTCTTCTTTGATTTGGTATTTGAGTCTGACAGAGTTCCCTGTGCACATGAAAGGAAGAAAAGTAGTTTCTATGCTACACTGATATTTCATACTTATATAGTTATATTCCATTATTTTCTTTTCTGAAACTCATTCAGCTACAGAGAATTTAATGAATCCATGGATAAGTGCAAGGAAATATTGTTTGACCCAACCCTTTGCTCAATCCCAGTCCCTTATTGTAGAAGGTGGTTCAGTGATGTGGAGTAGTCATAAAAACTAGCTGTGGAGATTCTGACTAAAAAGGGCTTCCTGGGATTGCACACTCACTAAAGGTTGGAACGTCACATGTCTATCAGTTTGCATTGCCAATTAAAAACGCTTCTAAAGCTACTAAGAAGCACTTCAAAATTCTGTCTTTAAGATATTTAGAAGCAATAAATACAGGCTTCCCACCTCTGCTGCTCCTTTGCTCCTCTCCCATATAAACCCATTTATGTTGCTTTATCTGAGTGGCTTTCAGAGCAGAGGCTTTCTTGGTTCACTTATGTGACAAGAGGACCAAAGCTCACAGATAAGGAAGGGTCAGGCTGAATGCTCAGTGCATTTCAGCACAGGCATTGATTCCCTGCTCTTCAGCATGAGTGGAGAGCAATACTATGATGGAATTGCTTTGGTTTTGTCTTACCTTACCCTGATGTAAATTGTGGCCTTTCGTGCTAGCCCATAAAGTGGAATTTTTCTGGTTTTCTCCCCATTCTTCAGTTATCAACCAGGAAATTATGAAAGACAATATTTGTATTACTCTTTTGCTGATTAAAGAAACTCACCTCATGGCTGGACACAGCCCATCTCTGCCATCCCTCTCCCCATGGACAGCAAACATATTGTCAGTCATGCTCATGATCTATCTCAGTTCTGTCTTGAAATACAACCATAAATGCATTCAGATTAATAGGGATGATAAAGTGGACAATAAGAAATGAAACTAATAAATTCTGCTGAAATCAATGTCACATTAAGAAAGAGAAGCAAAGTTTAGTAACATGTAATGCAAACTACTTACAGGGAGAAAACAAACAGATAAAGTTAGAATTTCTTCTTTTTTCTCTTATCTCCAATTTTATTATCTCCTTTATCAATCAGCAAAACAGAGAAAGCAGAACACATTGAGCAAGTTTAAAGTTTTGTTTCGAACAAAATAGATCCTATCTGTTCCACATTTATCCTCAGGCAGCACTTTTCTTTCCAAGGGGCAAGGAAGAAGGTGGAGGAGGAAGTCAAAAGATGAAATATGCCCACCGGTTCTGGGTGACACACCTCTGAATTCACATGCAGAGATGGAAGCTGCTGCAGCCAGTGATGTGCCTGCACTCACAACCCAGCAGTAATAGCCCTGCATGTGTGGCCATTAAAAAGGGCCACAGAAGGTTGTGTGCCCCTGCACAAAACCATGGATGGCTGTTCTGTATGACATTGTTACTGTGCCAGGTTATATTTTAATGATCACCATTTTTAGGGACTTTCTACAGCCTTTCAGTGAACAGATTCCAGGAGGAAGATATAGGCCACACCTACTCATGCTCCTATCAAAGGTGATACGCTCATCTACACTATAAAGACTGTATATTTTCTTCCCCTTGCCAAGACAGCTACAAGCAAAAAGAGGTAGCATCTCTGTTCCAAATCTCTTGTCTATTACCTCCCAGGGAGACCATGGCTTGGTCTCCCAAAAGCCCTCTCCTCCCCAGGCAGACAGGGCAGATCCTTAGCCCCTCCATATCCAGTCTGGAAAACTCCATGCCAAAGCTGAGGTCCCAGTACAGGTGAGGAGGACACCTGGCACTGCAGAACCAATTGATCCTCCAGCTGGCATACCTGGAAGGGCCAAAGGAAAGATGTAAGAAATGTAGCATGCAACCTCCTCCTCTCTGGTTGGCTAAGAAGAAAAACACATCTGTCCCAGCCAAAAACAGGACAGTAGTTCAATGCTTGTTGGGTTACAGAAGTGTGTTTGACAGTTCTTGGTGAATTAAGGCTTACTGTATGAGATTTTTGAATCACCTTTTGAGCCCATGTTCATCAACATTCATAACACTCCTTGGAAAAGGTTTTTAATGATTAATAATGCATGTTGGAAGAGGAGTATCTGATTTACTTAGTTTATAGCCAGTTGTTCCGTTTATAACCAGTATAACCATCCTTCCACTTATTCTATTCCAGAGTCCCAGGCCACATAGTTCTTTTTCAGGTGTGACCTGCTTCACACCTTTTACCTCTGTTGCCTTTCACTTTCTAGATGTATTTTATGCTTCTAGGTTGGACAAATAAACCTGAAGGCAGTTTTTGAGCCCCTGTTACACCCTGAGGTTTTACAATGTTATCATAATATATTCTGGTTTGCTTTTTTTTACCTCAGTAATTCCAAGAATTTTTCAGAACTAGAAAATAAAGCCATACAACTACATCAGAAAAAAAAGTAGGTAGACCATCAGTTTGTCTTGACAGGATGTTTGTGTTATGATTCAACAAATCAAATTGCTGCTTTATATCATGTATCATCTGGCTTTGGAAAAAAAAGAAGCAACAAAACAGAAAAAAAACTCAGACAACCAACCCCAGCCAGATAACCAAAACTAATATATTTTAATCTTTCCTACTATGTCTTTCTGCATTATTTAAATACCATTTGTTTCAAGAGCTTCAGATTTGTTTTGAAATAGTTCCTGCTTGCACAATTATACTGGGTTTTTTTAAGCCAAGAAAAAGATATCTTCATTCTGATGTCATGCTCAGGTGGCACTACCTCTCCCTCCTTCTGTGGATGAGACTGATATCGGTTTCTACCTTGCTGCACTGACCAGCCAGACTTTCTGCAGGAACTATATGTACTTCCCAGCGTTTCAATGGAATAAAGAAATTCCACGTAGTCAGTGAGAACCCTGCTATCAATTTCTTTGAGATCAAGGTTGGTGTGCCCTCATAAAGATTTCATAATTGTTTGATTTGCATTCAGCGCAAGTGCAAAAATTATATTTTAATGACAGAGTTGAACACATCTTTAGGATGTGTGCAACCACAGTAATGAGTTACATGCTTTTTAAAGCAGATATGAAACAAACCCATGTTATTTCCAAGCAGCTCAGTGTTTATCTCATTTGGTTTCCTTGACAATTTCCTGATTTTAGATGCCCTGTAAAACAATTGATTTTGTTTTTCAGAGAGCCCTTTCACTCAGTGTCACTTAAGGAAAGACCTTATAAAGAGAAAGAAAAAATAGTGAATTTTTTTATTCTTTACTGATTACAAAAATAAAATTTAGTCTTCAAAGCTATGAAGTATGAAACATACCAACCAGCTCATTAGCTGAAGATTTAGTATGCATGAGACTGATTTAATTGAGTTAAATAAATATAACCAACCTATTTATAGGTCAGATCACATGCATGTGTTTATTATTCCTATAATTTCATTTTTCAGAACAATAGTTCATCTTCAAGAACTTTGAGCCTGATTTATTAGGCAAACGAAGTTGGATTGATCCTGCTGTGTATGTACACAGACCTGTGTCTCTTAGTCACCTCTTTTTCTTAATCCCACTCACCAGATTCAGCTACAGTCTGACTGAAAGTAAATGACTGAAAAATACTCAGTGTTCACAAACGTTAAAGAAGTAGTCATCAAGGGACAGGGCAGACTCTGTGACAGTCCAATTCATTCAACCTTCACAGCCATGAAATGGTCCCCATAGGCAAAGAATGCAGAGCTCTTTTGTTATGGTAGAGCGTTTCTTTAGAAACTTTTCCAATTTGAGCTTTGCGTAGCCATTTTGGAACAAAAGATCCACATGATAATTTGGAAGGATATAATTTTTGCTTATGATTGCATCTCATAGATCAAATCAACTTAGTAGCACATGCTGTGGTTCCAAGTGAGACAAAGACCATTTGTGACACCAGCTTAGTCTTAAGCAGAAAATGAGTTCAAAATTCATCCACTTTTCTGGACTGGCTTCAGGCAGAGTCATAAATGACCATTTCAAGCACTCAGGGTGACATTTTTGGTGACAGCTATCAGTCTTGCAAGTTCACAAAAGAATTATAACAATAACAATTTGAAAACAAGTAGGGTATATAAAACTAGTAGGGTAAGAAGACAGGTCTGAAGACAGAGGGCACCTGAGAGCCATTTTCTTCTTCATCACGATAATGTTTCCTCCATCTTTGTATTTTCTACACTTTAACTATGTTTTCTATTTAAGCTGTTTGATATAATAACTAGTGCTTTTCCCGTATTTATTTTCAACTAAATTTATGTGCTGAACTAGCGCTCTTGCAGTAAGAGTGAGAGCAAGAGGGGAGTCTTGCAAATCCAGGGAGAAAAGCAGAAGAAAACACCCATCCTCATGTGACATGAGCCATCCTTTGGTGGTGCCTGTCCTTCTCCATGGGATATGGGGGTGTTCTGGTTTTCTAACAGATGCACCTTACTCAAGTGGTGTAGGTGTTTGCTTGTTACTCCACACAGGGCAGCTGTTCTCTTGGTAGAAAGCTGTCATAAAAACATATCTAATTTTCATTGATTTCAGGAGCTGCCATGGCCATCATGATGATGTGCAGCTGCAAAAGTATCCTGAAGTAAAGGCAAGAAGAAAGCGATCCCAGTAGGAAGAGAGGCACTCATTCCTCCTCAGAGATGAGGAACTCATTCATTGTTGTTTCTTTCTATCACCATGAAAAAAAAAAGCAAAACTACTAAAGCCCTGATGTGAGATCAAACAGACTAAATAAAATAAAAAAAGACCCAAACATAGTGATGATCTAGACATCAAAGAGGCTGGTTCTCCAGTCCCCTGGCCTTCTGCAGTGACCTGTGCCCAGTCAGGATGAGTGAAGGGCGTGTTTAAAAGCAACTGCTCTCGTGGGAGAGCCCTGCACATGGATGTATTCTCGCACAAAATACAGAGCACTGAAAAATCTAGCTCTGTTCTTTTAGTTCTTTTAGGCAGTTGTTACCTGCCTTCTCTAATGTAATGCCCTGAGTTGTCCTTGAATCTGTGGACTAACACATGGAGAGCTGCACTAATCCAACCTTTAGTACTACAGGATCAGACAGTCAAAACAGTATAAGCCTAGCAACCTGGGATATCACAGATTGGGTGAAAAATTTATATCTTATGGAGTCAGCATATCATAAAAGACATTTCTCCTCAGAGCCTCACAGCTGAGATGCAGTAATTTTAAATATATACGTAAAATAATAAAGATCATAATTGTAAAATACATTTCTTCAGTCACTCTGGAGTAAGTTTCCATTCAAGCTACACAGTGGCATCATCTTAATAGTTCAGTATTTGAAATTACACACATATATGATTCCAGGAAAGAAAGACAGTCTGAATGTGGTTCAAGAATAGGTAACAGATTTTTCGAGGACTATTGAGATTACTGAATCAAATTGTAGCTGAAGAGATTAATAAAAAACCTCAATACCTACGAAGTCAAATTACAGAAACTGTTTAAATGACCCAGAGGATATATGTGTCCTGACATCTAGTGGAGCTGTGAGCATTTGGGGCAGGTCCACGATGCGATCCAAAGGGCAAGCCGTGTGCTCAAGTCACACAACAGAGGTATCAGATATCCATGCTGGGAGCTGAGTGAGGACATATGAGTTTGGGTCCCGAGGCAGCATCTCTGTAGTCACAGACTCAAACAGTTCTTCTTGTATATCATTATTCTACAGCCACAGCTCTGCTATCAGCATCTCTTGAGGTACCAGATCACTAAAATCCAGGTCCACAAAACAGGAGATTCTCAGTATGGACGTGCTGGAGAGGCCTGATCTATGAAGTCCAGTGGCTCTTGCTGCAGCTTGACACCGTGAAGATGTCATGTTTGGGGAACTGGCAAAAGGAGCAATACTCAAACTATTGTCAACATGAACATTTTTCTTTAGCAGCCCTTGTCTGTCACAACAGCTTTGTTGCAGGCATAAGTTTGCATTTTCCAATGATGGCCTGTGGGGAGCAACGTCCACAGGTCAGGATGGGTGGGCTTTCTTTGGAAACATAAGTATTTTAGAAATGGTACAAAAGTTGAAGTAGAATGCATGAAAGAGAGAGGAATTTATTAGTCACCTGTAGCATTAGACAACAGATTAACAAATATTTTATCATGACAGTGCAAATACTCACTGCAGAATGTGCAAGGCTCTTTCTGCAAAAGGGTTTTCTTGACATTTCCAGGCTCTGGGATCTGTCTGGCTGCTAAACAGCCCTATGGAATAATTGCCTCACCTGACTTTGGCATGACTGTAATAATTATTTAATGTGTACATTTTTGTACATTATCTCTTTAAAAAGTTTTTCTGCCAAAGATGAATGTGCTTGTTCTTAAGAGCATGCCTTTGAGAGGTGACTGACTGACACCTAGTGTTTAAAATCCAGTCATACTTAAAAAAGAAAAGAAAGGTACACACGCGCACAAAGAGCAACCAAAAAGGGTTATTTCTAGAAAGAAGAGCTCCCCTTTGTTTCAAAGTATCACCTTATCAGCATTGCTCCAAGCCAAGGGCCGAGATGCTCCAGAAAAGCAGTATTTAAAGAGACCACATGACATGCTGTGTTACTAAGTCAATAATCACCATAGCCTGATAATCGTCATGTTTCCACTAATTTAATCATCTGAAGTGTGCTGCCTCTAACCCAAATCTCCCTTTGCTGGTACATCTAACCCATTGCTCTAGAGCTGGGAGGGAGGCAATCTATCATTCACTAGAGGAGTGTCCCTAGCAACTCCCTGCTCCCACAAAGCCCAGCAGTGCCCTACTTTACACTGCAGGAAAGTGGTTTCATCAACACTTTTATTACAAGTCCCTGGGACGGAAATAGGGCAGGAAAAAATCCCCAAACAAGTTATCTTGAAGCTTCTTAGTTTCAAATTACCAGCACCAGCCTTCTCACCAAGCACAGCCCTTTCCCATAACAGATACTATCTTCAGTTTCAAGGAACCCAAAATATGTGTTACGTATGAGACAAGCATTCTGTTATTTTATTTTTTATTGGTTTTCACAAAAAATAAATGGAAAGATGTAAGGATGCAAATAATTTACAATTTCTATATAATCCTGAAGACCTCATACTTTCCAGACTCTTCAGTCAAGTAGGGCAGGTTTACAATGAATCAAAGCTGACTATATTAACAATAAAATGAGTATATGTTACTGTAAATTCTCCCCAGCCTGCAGAAAGTGGGCATGATTTTGCTTGTGTCCATCTCTTCCTATAGTTGCCAGATGTTGAAGCAGGCCGTGATATATACATCACTATTTCTCTTTATTAAATGTCCAGAAGAGATCAGAGAGAAAGATTTTCCATCCTGTGTGTTTTAAGTAAAACATTTTTTCTCTATAAAAAACACCTTGTGAAACAATATGCTACTGAACTTATGCAAGTGGATAAAGACCCTTGCCAAACTGTCACTGAAAGTATGGGCAAATAAAGTTTGCCTGGAAGATGAAGCTCATCAGTGAAGATGTACTGTGAGATTTTGTGAAGCCACATAGTTCTGCTGTTTTTGGGGTTTAGGTGTTAGCCGAGTGGCAAGTTTTGCTATTCTCCTGAAGACAGAGGTTGCACACTTGGTTCCAACATCAGCAGTGAGCTCATTAATCCCTCAGTCTGAAAACACACACAATACTTCAGCCATTCCTCCAACTGCTCCAAAGACACGTCTCACCTTGACCAGTGGTCCATTTTCTCTCAAGTAGTGCCTGTAGTAGGAGCCTGGGGAGAAAACAACAAGAGGACAGCAGTATTCTCCCTGTGTCTTGCAATTTTGCAAATAACAACAAGTCAGAAGAGTTGACATTGTATCTAGCAAGTCTTTGATAGATACTTTTTCATGGTTTTGTCAAGTTTCCATTTGAGTTCATGTACATTTTCAACATCCTGTAGCAACTGGTTTAAAAACTGGAGAAAGGTTTCTCTACATAGTAACCTTTTGCATGAAATCAAGGATTAAATGAATATTTGTTAGATATTGTGGTCTAGAATATTTACATAATCGCCCTATTTCTCATTTTTGTCATTGGTTAAAAAACCAAATGTCAGTCAAAAGCCAAAACAAGCTTTAAAATGCAATGATTTTTCATCTGTATGAATGCAAAGTGACAGCTTGCTGAATTCAAACTAATTTTGTGAGTTAATGAAAACATAATAATAGTGCTGTATGGTCTGTAGTACTAATTCTTTTCATTCTTCCGCCCCACTTACATCTATTCTTTCCTTCTTTGTTAATGTCTTGCTTTGCCTATCTATTACACTTTGTATTTATATAATCCTTGCATGTTTTGATTTCACTGGAGCTAGATACATATGATTGTGGTTTCTTTAGAAACTTTTACAAAATTAGAGAATATTAAGAGGAAAGTTGAGTAAAGCTATGGTAGTTTTTACTCAAAGATGTCAATTACTTTGCTGGTTCTGTGTCACTCCAGGTGTCTTTCTGAACTAAATACCAAAATCATATTCTCTAACTATTTATCCAATGGATAGGGGTTCGATCACCTGCCAACTTTCAGGAGAACCAGGGCACGGTGACAAGCTTTATATGCAATTGGCATTCAAAGCTGTGACCTGGAAGTTTTTTCTGAGATTACCAAAAATAGGCTGATGTATATATTCTGACTAGATGCAGTAACGTAACTCTAAGCACCATCCTGTGCTGCATCAGTCTCCAAAGCATTTTTATCTCCCAATATCACCTTTATCTTTAAGGTTACTTTGCAGGAGCCATCTGGCTCCTTTCAATATACACCCACAATTGTCTGCTCTTCATGTGTTTGATACATTTAAGTATTGCATCCTCCAGCTTCTCTACTTGATACGGATAAGAATAAAATTGTGAGCCCAGGCTTCAGCCTAAACACTGTGGGCCAAGTTTCTCTGCCCTTGCTCTTGAATAAGGGTGTTTCTGATCAGAACTGTTATTGCTGGCTTAATAATGTTGGTCTGAAACATGAGATATGAACTATGACATTTTTAATGGTGCTGGAAAGACTCCCAAATGCAAAGGTTGTAATTGCCAAGCTCTTGTTTGGCCAAAATATCTCCTTTCACTAGGGCAGAGAAAGGCAGAATAGTAAGTCAAGAATATATGGGCATGTACTCTGAGTCTAATCATCTAGTGTTTAATAAGAAAGACGTGGTCATCCTGTCTTGGACACCTCTTCTAGACGGAGATCGCTGGAGATCTTCTCTCAATATCCCAGGGCAATGATCTGTTCTGTTTGATTAGATACCCAAACTTGAGGAAGCAAAAGTTAGAATCTTGTATCTTGTAGTGTATCTTGTCTCTAATAAAGACCAGGTCTTCAAGTTAGAGCAGGAGGTGTATTTCTTTAATTCTCTCAGTGCAGTTAAAGCAACAGACTTGCTCCAAATTAACCAATTTGAAAACTTGAGGAACATTTCTGACTGGAAGTAGGTTGTTTGTACAGCAGGTAGCAGCATCGGGCAACCAGACCAGCCTTTGTGCTGAGTCCCAAGGTTGAAGGTTGCTTTGCTGACTCCCATCATCCTCTTGAAACTATTCTCCTTTAAAAGCAAAGAGAAGGAGCTATTTTTCCTTCAGGAGCTTCAGTAAGGTGTGTCTGACCTCTACATAGTCGCTGATGTTCAGGAAGACACACAAACACTAGATAATGCTCCTAGCCCTGAGTTCCTGTGTGCCTTATGTATCTGGCTGAGGTGGGGGCTTGGAGCTGAAAGAATAAAACCAGATAACCATGACATCACCGGGTTTTATGATCTCAGCAAAGGGATTTTGACTCTGTGCTTACATTAACAGAGATGAGGAGCAACCTGTGTGCAATGGGCTGCCCAGTGTCTCATCAGGCCCCACTTCAGTACCAGAAGGTGAAATCTTATACACAGGAGTGTCATTCACCTGTAAGGTAAAGGCAAGAGCTTCATTGACAGGAGAAAGCAAGCCAAGCTGAGTAGGATTTTCAGAGAATCATAGAATCATTTGGATTGGAAGGGAACCTTAAAACCATCTACTTCCAACCCCTTCACCATGTATGAAGACACATTCCACCAGATTAGGTTGCTCAAAGCCCCATCCCACCTGGAGCTGAACATCACTAAGGATGAGGCATCCACAACCTCTCTGGGCAAATTGTTCCACTGCCCCACTATGCTCACAGTAAAGAATTTCTTCTTAATAGCTAATCTAAATCCACCTCGATTTCCCCTTGTCCTACTACACACTCTTGTAAAAAGTCCCTCCTCAGCTCTCTGGTCAGCTCCCTTTAGGTATTGGGAAGTGCTGTAAGGTCTCCCTGAAATCATCTCTTCTCCAGGCTGAACAACTCAAACCCTCTCAGCTTGTCTTCTTAGGAGAGGTTCTTCAGTTCCCTGATCATTTTGGTGGCTCTCCTCTGGGTCTGCTCCAACAGGTCCGTGTCTTTCCTGTGCTGAGGACTCCAGAAGTGGACATGGGACTTCAGGTAGAGTCTCACAGGAATGGAGTAGACAGGGGAAAATCACATCCCTTGCCCTGCTGTCCACACTGGTTCAGAGGCAGCTCAGCACAAGTTTGGCTTTCTGGGCTGTAAGTGCAGGTGGATGGATCATGTCCAGCCTCTCACCCACCAGCACCCCCAAGCCCTTCTCGACAGGCCTGCTCTCTGTCTATGCATTCCCCATGTGCTGACACAGGGGTTGCCCTGCACCAGGTGTAGCACATTGCAGTTGGCCTTCTTAATCCTCATGACATTCCCATGGCAGGTGCTACAGCTTCAGCAAGTCCTTCTGGATGACATCCTGTCCCTCAGACGTGTCAACCATCCCACTTAGTGTCATCAGCAAACTTGCTGAGTATTTTGTATAGACTGAATGTTTAATGCCATACTGAATGTAGTATAATTTTGGTCTCAGATCATTACCTTTCTTTATGTATGTGTTGCAGATCAATCCACTGTTGGAGAAGAGGCGCTGGATAGGTTTTAAGGAACAGTGTTACCATTTTGTGAATAAGTTGGTCAAATATTTTTGGAAGGTTTCAGGAACTGGATTTTGTTTTATCAATTTTGCACTTTAGGATTAATTTTCAATACAACTGATATTATCATAATGCTTTATGTGATGTGTCTCTGGAGGCTGTCATGTTCATGCAGGCAAGCTCTGTGTGTTGACCAAGCCCTCTTGTAAGAAAAGCAATTTTAATCTGAAAGAATTCTATTTAATTAATCTATTTTCAGATAAAATAATAAAATTCCTTTAATCTGTATGTTCTCTGTCTTATTTTAAATCCTGGCACTGCTTTAGGGCTTCAAGCACTGCAAGCCAAAACGACATAAATATATGTATAAATATATATATTTCAAGGAACAATATAATATTCACTGTGGCCTGATTTCACTCTATGAAGTCTGTGTTCCAGATGTGAGTGGCCAGTGTAGTTCTCCTCTACCTCTCTTACCTCACTTAGATGTGATTTCTATATCCTCAACAAGAAAGGAATCTATAAGTTCATGATGCTTTCTAAATGCCTCCTCTAATGATTTTTATCAGAAAGCAGGAATTCTTGCCCCTCTTCTTGAGAAAACACGTCTGAACATTGGACAATGGGATAAATTGTATTGTCTACCCACAGAGATGGTGTCAGATCATCTAAAAGAAAAGTTATTGCATTGACTGAGGGTTTTCCTCTCAAGATAGAAGAGATATTACAGGAGCTGTCTCACCGAAACTTGACTCAGTACCTGATATCTACAATTTACCTTCTGCCTGATGATTTATGTGGGCATCAGACTGACAGGTATGGAGGGGAGAGCACTGAGGTTCAAAGGTCAGGACACCCTTACCTTCTGTGAAAAGTACAGTGCAAGAGGAAATGTAACATTACCTACTACAGCTGATTGTTCTTTTTGAGGTCATTAACCTGATCTTACAGCAAAGAAAGTCATTTTTAGTCCTTTTGTTGTTCAGACATTTCTAGATTGAGCTTTCCACTTGTCACCAGCCATTCTTAAAAACAAAGAAGAAATAGTGCAATCTTCTCCATTTTGCCTTCACCTTTTGCCAAAACAAAAAGCACATTTAGGTGAATCAAGACTCAGCACCAAAGTGTATCTTTGAAACTTTATGTTTCAAAAGCACAAACAAATTTTTTATATTTTTATTTCTTCGAATAAATATTTTTCTGACATGGAAAAATATTACCAGTAATGAAAGTAATTTTTGGGTATCTTCCAGAAAATTATGTCCATTATTGATTTGTATTTCCCACCTTCAAAAAAGAAATGTCTTCCTTGTAAAATCAATTAATTTTCTTCTAGTCAAATAAACACTGTCCCAACTAAGAGTTAGAATAATCTGCCCTGATTGTGTACCTGAAAATGGACTAGCATAGCTCATCACCTCATGGAATCAGTACTATTGATTCTTTAAAAGGACAGGGAATAATAAATAGCAAAAATTGGTCAGTTCTGAACTTGAACTTCTCTGAGTTAAACTTATTTAAGCAATCGTAATGCAGTAGAAAACTGTTTTTTTTTACCTCATCTGAAGTTTCCTTGTTTTACTTATTTTACTAACTGCAAAGTCCACAACATCAGAAGATCTTGTCTTCACACATTTCTTCCTGGTTGATGTGTGCTTATGCAATGCAATGACTCAGAAAGGGATTTTTTTTTTTTTTGAGTTTTAGAGAACACTTGTGAGATTCTCTTGCTGTTTCCAGAAACATTTACTGCTTCCACCATTTCTCATGACCACTTCAATCAGATGTTGAATAGCTAGTATGAGATTTGTATGAACAGCCAATCTTCAAAAGGTCTTGAGCTATCAGAGAGTACTTGGAAGGTATTTTAGCATTCTGAAACACTAACTCAAACTTCATTTTAACCCAAGTGGACCTCAATATTAGCTCATATTTTCTGAGATGCTCTAATTTTACTGGGCTGAAGATCAGCTTTTTGAGAGACAAACTGCAAGATCCTGCTTTGTGTTTGTGATCCAAAGCTAATTTTAAGAGTTGCGTGTTGTCAGAGCACAAAGTACTTCAAGTTATTTGGCTCAGAAAAACTCCCGTATTAGCTGTTCTTTGATCTGTTAGAATATTGTCCACCTCATGGAAAAGTACACTTGCATGCAGATAAAAATGGCATATCATCTCTTTAGGTCTTCTAACATGAATTCCTTCAAACATTTCTGTAGTTGAACGTTCTCATCTCTGTTCTCTTCTGGTGTTCCCAGAGTAACCTCTGAGTACACCTCCATTTGCATTGATATATGTTGCTGTTGGATAAAAATTACATTATGCACAAAATCTGCATTCATTTGTATTAAAAATTCTGTATATTTTTACAAGCACTCAACTTATTTTGCATATATCTGGGATTAGTACAGATTACTTACTCTGTTGCAACTGGAAGACAATACAAATATTAATTACTCTCTCAGTCTACAAGTTGGTCACAGGCAAATTTGCTTGGTTGTTCTGAGCCTTAATTTTATTGCTTGGCACTCTCCAGGATGATATGACCATTGTGCCATCAACAATCACTTGAATCAAAAGTTCACAGTGTTGTCTCAGTAATTTGTTGCTATCACATAGACAGTAACTACCCAGCTATGCTGAAGTCTTCTGTCAAAGGTTTATTCGGCCTTTGTAATAGTTTGGGGACAGAAATTGCTTCTTTCTCTCTGAGTAACATTAAATATAGTTTTTGTGGTGATTATATATTCAATACAAAGACTCCTAGATAGCAGTTTACACAGTTCTAATATGAAGGGAGATGCAGAATATAAACATGATGGTGATAATTCTGTATTCTCCCAGCCCATATTCATAACCACAATGGCTATTATCTGTTAATTTGCTCACAATTAAAAATGGGTGAGAAGGACTTGCACAGAAGAGGTGATAAATATTCTCTTTAACCAGCTGAGCTCAGGGTCAATATGACACCCTTAGCATCAAATTTGGTCAAATGATATTGACCAAAAGTGTCATAGAAATTATTCTGAAGCTAAAGAATAAGAGACTTGGCCTCAGGCCAGTTCTGGAGCTCTTAAGCTTTTCTGAGAAGATGAGTGTAGTGAAGAAGAGGAGGAGCACAGTCTGCTCTGGGAGCCAGCCCAAGGCTTGTGGAATGAACTGCAGGTGCAAGTTCAAAACACTTCAATTTTTTGTCATTTGATTATATAGAATATGCACATCATTTTCCCCATAAATTTGTTTCGAGAAGATAAAATTAAACAAAACAACCCATTCCTCTTGTCTTACTACTCAAATTATGACTCATGAATTGAGAAGATCTGTGGCTTCTGTCAGAGTTTCAAATCATGTAGATATATTATTAAAAAAAATCCAAAACACAATTTTGGAAGGCATACATCTTTCTCTTGGGAAAGAAAACAGCATAAGGGAACACACTGGGAATTGCTAGTTAAATTGCTGAATGCTCTACTAGAAGATATTTTGATATTGCAGTGTAAGTACAATAATATGGCAGGATAGAGTAGAATTAACAGAAATCCTGCAGAGGCTCTGAACAAATATTTTGAGCACAGAGAGCAGGGAATATCCTCATTACAGCTTTCTATTTCAGTGGTGTTTTCCACCAAAAAAAACATAATTTGGGCACACGTGTGCCTTCTCCTCATGTGTTGCAGAACCAGGTAAAAAGCAATCTGACTGTGCTTTCTAGCACAGTTCACTGTGTAGCTTTTCTGGAGTTACACAAATCTAAATTACTGCCTGGCTAGCACATTTTTTCCTGCATCTCACACAATGACAGCAATAACGAACACCGAATGTGCAAGCCAAGGAACTCCATTAATGACAGTCACAAAAATACTGTAAATATTTAGTCTTTGTTTTGCCAAATTGACTAAAGACTGGTAATCTGGCATGAGATAAGCAAGAATCTGAACCTATAGCACATGAGCTCTTCCAAAGTAAACACCTCTGCAGATGGCTTTGTCCTGAAGTAGGGGCACATCTGGGGTAGGTTATATCGCATGTATTGTGCAGCCTCCTCCTTCCTGCTATAAGGATGTGCACATTTACTGCTGCATAGTCAATGAGTTGCAGATCACCACAAAAATTCCCCTTGACAACTGGCCTACATGCTTACATGTGTAACATGCCATAACCGACTATTCTTCAGGGACTCAGGGTGATCACTCCTTAAAATGCTGGAGTGTGGATACGCTGAAACGCCTCGGAGCACACTAGACATTTTAGTCCCCTGAGGATTTTCTCCATCCTGTCTACTGATATAACTGTCCTGTAACTTCCATGAGATTTCTGTTGTCCTCTGGCTTCACTACAAATGCTGTACCTACCTTTTTCCCCTTTTTTTTCTTAATTACATGCTGCTCCAAATGCAATGTTGTACCATTCCGATTGCAAGTAATATCATGCGTGTCAACGTGGTGAGAGAAAAAAGACAGCCACACTACCTGGTGGTGAGTCTCATCTGCTAACCATGTTTTGATATTATCTGGAGGATGTGGAACAGGCGTGGTTATAACTTCCAGGCATCTATACCTGCAAGACAGTGACACAGGCACGCGACTATTCTTGCCTGCAGGAACAGACCAGACATTAATGCTTTATAATACATATTCCAGTTCCAAGACAGGCATCTACTCTTTCTTAAACCATTTAAACAATTTTTTTTCTTTCTTTTCACTCTAGACACTTTTCTCAAAATTTTCCCTAGCTCTTCTTTAGCCTGACTGGTTTTCTAATCTGCAAGAGTTTTAAAAGGACTGGATAGATATAAAAAAGCTTATTTTTTACACAAATATTATTTCCAAACAAAGTGAGAACTTGTGGCATGCTACTGTGTCTGTAGCTTAAAAAATTATTCCTATATGTCCTTTCCATAACAAAAATTTGATGACTTCTTTTAAACAAAACAGGAATAATGATTAGTCATTAATTAAATAATGAGTTTACTTTTAATGGAGGCTCCAATTACATACTGCACCTTCCAAATACTAAGGTATCTTGAGTTATCATCCTATCCTGGACGAGTTTGTTTCTCAGTTCAAGAAAGCCTTTCCTGCCATAGGGAGCTGTCAATAGGAAAGCTATGTTGCCAGGTAGAACAGTAGTGGCACAGAGAGAGCAGCATCAGCTGTTGGTGGGTGTAGGGCCACTATTATTACTTTGCTCTACTAATGGCATTAATAGAACAGCAAAGGAAATTCATTCCATCAGCCTGACTTCCCTTTCTTTATTTATTTCTTAATAATAGGAAACTCGTAAACTCTCCAGCTTAGAGTGAAAGACTGCTTTCATAACATCCGTGGATTATGAAATGGAATTGGACAGCATGACATGCAGTTCATCTCTGGCCTGATTACTATAGGTGGCCTTGAATGCAGAACCTGTGAAAGCATGGGGTGAAGTCACACTGAGGATAGAGAGGCAGCTGTCAAACTAAGATTTAAAATGTCATTTACAATGGCAGAAAGACATCAGAGATTCAGGTGAGAGACTGGATCTGTGGGGGACTGTGGTTGGAGCTGCAAGAGAATTATAACTCTCAGTGTTTTACACTAGGTAGTAGCATCAAACACTACTTTGTTAGAACAATAGCTTGAAATGCACAATTAATTGCTTCTTGAAAACACAATTTATCTGAGAAAATCTGTGTTTGACTTTTATCCATTGTATGGTTTATTCTCACCCTCACCCCTCTTGCACCAGAAATTTATACAACCATCCAGAAATGTACACTACCTTCTACATGCATATATCAGCAAACCTCCAAGGAAAACCAGAGGACAAAACAATGCGAGGCTTAGCAGCAGGATATCCACTGTCTTTTCTTAAAACAAAACAAAACACAAAAACAAACAGGGAAAATTAATGTTAATTATATGGGAGATGCTAGGGTAGTTCATAAATAGATGAATTACATATGGACTCTTAAATATTGCTCTATTCCTGAACTGTCACCGATTTAAAGAAACATTTCCTGGAGATTTTTTAGGGGAAAAAGGCTTCTGACTTCAACACTGTTCCTTCCTCCCTTTCCTCCTTTTAGCCCTCAGCCTTGCTGATGTCTTTGTCCAGCACTTCCTCTTGCTTCATTCCATTCCCTCCTTTTCCTGGAATCCTGCTCTCATATCCTGGGCATGGCTTGTCCTGCCACTGGATATTTCCACGCAGCCTTGATTCCTCTAGATATCAAACCCTCTGTCCATCTGCTATTGGCACTTCAGCTGCTGCTCCAGCTGCTCCTGAATTCCTGCTGCTGCTACCTCTCATCCCCATGCACCATATGTCCCCTGCTCCTGCCTCCTCACCACTTCTCAGCTGTAACTGATTTAAGGCAAAATGAAAATAAAAGCATTTTGTCAAACAAAATATTCTCTTTGATTCAAGAAGCAGCATTTGGTTTCTGTTATACTTACCTTTATAACCCTGCTTGGCATAGTCATAAAGAAATGGCATCAATACATATTTATACTGTTCAACAAACAGTACTGCTCTGTACCTTGCATTTCTTCATCTAAAATACCCAAAAATACCAAAATAGCAATGATTTGGTTGACTCAGAAATGTTTTCCTGGGAAATTTTATTTTTTGTTTAATATCTAGCTTTAGAACCACAACTAGCTTGGATTGGTTTTAACGAAGTACTTTGAAGAAAAACAGGCAAGGACAGCTCTTAAAATGCTTATGGTCTGAGGCCAGTTAAACAGTGGTTTTAGGATCTGATTAAAAACCAAAGTATAAAAGAATGGAACAAAAGTTCCGAGTTTGAACTCATTTATTTCCACAAATTTCATATGAAACCAAGAAAACACTCAGAAAATTGTGGGCAGACTTATAAGAATATGCCTTATCTTCTTTAAAGTACAAAACTACTGTTTATTCACTTTAAGATTGAAAGGAAGTTATTTTCTTCTTGCTCTCTGAGATGAGGGCTCAAAAAACTTCTTCTGAACAACCTCTGGACTGTGTAGTGGAATTTTTTTAGTTTGTGGTAATTGCTCTGCATCATTCTGCTAACCCTAAATCATGCACACACCCAGGAGAAGAGGAAGCCCTGTTCTTATCATCAGCAGAACCACAAAGAGATTTGCTTCTCCTGCTTTCTTCTTGCCTTTTGGAAAGCAGCAAGAAAAAGAGGCACACATATTCTTTTGGGTAGACCATTTCATGGTGGTTTTTTTTCAGATGCAAATGTTTTAAGTTTGACAGAAATAATAGAACTTTGAAACCAAAACAAGTGGCTTGGTTTGCAAAAATGTAGAACACTTCTGAATTACTACAAACTTCAAAGTGATCTATGAATGCTCATCAGCTCTAAAAATTAGACCAATTATTTCAAGTTTCTACATATGAATAAAGCTGATTAAACATTTCTTTTTTTAGCAGAAAGTTTCTATACTAAACAGCTCAGTTCAGGTTAAATTGTGAGGGTTTTTTTCAAGGGCATATGCTAATTCCAAAGGAGAATTAATGTTTTCCTCATGAGAAAATTAGCAAATTCTTTTCATGTCAAAGGAACATTTCAGAACAAATATTTTAGTTATGTTTTGAATTATGTTATTTCATTTTGATGTTTCAGCTTTTTTTAAATGAAGGCTGAAATGCCTTTTTAAAATGCATTCTTAAAGAAATGTTGCACATTTCCTAGATAAAACAGTAGAATGTCATGGAGAAGCAAACAGAAAGCAGGTCATGCCATGCTCCTTCACAACTTTCAGTAGAAAGAGATCCTGTAACACCAGAGAAATCGACACATTTCAAAACAAAAATATTGAATGGATGTTTTACTTTTCAGGTTACTTGCATCATGTCCATTTATACATGTTCCCAATTAGAAGCAGATAGAACAATTTCTACAGAATACAGAGTAAAGTGGACATAAAAATTTGTCTCAGCATGAAAGGAGGTATGTAAAGAGATTTGGCTGAGCACCTAACCTCCAAGGGAATATCTCCATAGATTCATTTTATAAAAACCACTGATCCTTCCTGAGTAGGAAGGAGGGGAATTGCTGCACCACATGTGCAGTATGCTCCAGGGTAAATCATGATGCTGCACTGAACACATGTAGATATTACAGCTTATGTGCCATGGTGGTCTTGTCCATCATAAACTTTTCTGAAGCAGAGGAAACATGCTGTGATTATTGAACCTCAGCAGCAGCTGTAGAGGAATCTGGGAAAGCAGCAACGCTGAAAACAGCTAAAGGAGACTGGCAGATGCTGAAAGCAAGGTTTGGTAGGCTGGAGCCAGAATAGGGGACTGCTCAAATCCATTTCCTTCTTCTGGTGAAAGGCTGGCAGGGAGCAAGTAAATCTGCATGCCTTCACCCAGAGGACCTCTTCTGATTTCCCCTATCTACACATCAGAGGTCTCTGGCCTGATGCCAGGCAGACAGACCAGGCAGACCCCTTCTAGACCATGCAGTGGTCCTAGACTTGCTCTGTCTTTACTGAGAAGAAAAGGGAATCTCTAAAGAGGAATTCAAGACTTATGGCCTGAAAAGTTATCTCCTTCACCACAATAAACACGAAGGGCAATTAGCTTCCTCTCTCCAGATATTCCACAAGTGGAATGCTTTTGAAATTAAATGAATGAATTTAGGTCAAAAAAAGCTTTCAGCAGACCAGTGGGATACAATGAGGCATCTGATAGAGTAGGCAGCCAGTATCCAGTAAACTCTACAACTGAGTTTACATTCGATCCATCTAAAAAATAATAATGCCTTGCCTGGCATTTCCTGGCCTCAGATAAATATGTATTTAAAGCTCAAAGATCAAAAAGGCATATTCCAAAATACAGTCTGTTATATTAAATAATGATACTTGTTTTGTTTTATTACCCATAGTACTGTACTTTTTTTGCATGTCAACACACAGACACAAGTTTCTCGCTATAAATACAGCATCACACAATTGTGCTACTTCCCCTCTGCCTAACCCGATGTCAGGAAGATTCTGCATGTGGAGGCATTTTTCTCAACATGGAAGCACAAGTTTCCCTTGTAAGCACACCTATGTTACATGTTTTCTTCATAGAGGCTGAAGGAAAAGTATTGCAAGGCTCTTGTTTACTTTGTCCTCAAGTGAGATGTTGGGACCAGAGCACGTATATTTAAATGAAAGCTAAACCATTTCCTATCTCTGTCAGGTAAGAAATTTTTCCACCAGTGTAATAAGGGGCAGTTTGGACTTAGTCCTTACAGACTATGTGGTTTGATGAATGTTATGACTTTTGTGAATTTCTTGGCTTACTAACACCAGTTGAAAGTATTTTTAGAGATGTGTGGGCTGTCTTTTGCAGGGCAAGGCAGCAGGGTGGAGGGATGTGGTGTTAGGACCTTGTCAGCTGCTGACCATTGTTATTTCCTAAAGGCTGTCAAGAGTCAGGTGTAATTTAACTCAGGACAACACCTCTGTAAAGACCAGGGAAGCAGAACTCAGACTACAGACTCTCCTCCCTACAGCAGAGCTGTGTGAGCCTGGTGTGTGCCATGGACCCCTAGGTGCAGTTATGACCCAATAACAGCCTGGAGGAGAAGAGAGGCAATAATGAAGTAAATATATTGATTGGTAATAACATAACCCATGATAACACTGATGAATAGTGAGTACAAAACTTACCATCGTGAATAAATACTGGTTCACTCCATTCACTCCAGATCTTGTTTGCTATGCAAATCTCTTTCTTTACCCTCACTTGTGCCACACATTTTTTTGCTGGCTTATGAAATGGATATTTATAGTTC
This sequence comes from Nicator chloris, assembly GCA_013400495.1. NCBI lineage: Eukaryota > Metazoa > Chordata > Aves > Passeriformes > Pycnonotidae > Nicator > Nicator chloris. The sequence goes on from WAAE01024231.1 coordinate 46,105, forward strand.
TCTGCAGTGACATTTACAATCTATCAAGAGAGGTTTAGGGAATTATTTTAAAATATTTTGTATTGTAGTTCAAACAGATCTGAACTAGGGATGTCAAATACTACTATTTACATCTGTAACTAGTAGGAAGGCATTTTCAGAATAAGTTCTTATGTCCAGATATAATTTGACTCTCGTCTGATGTGTGTTAAAACTCAGAACTGAACATGAAGAGAGACTGGAACTGTTAAGATGGAAGAAGGCATAATTTATGGCAGTACATTAGGAATTTGAAAACTGATTCCCCTTTCATTTTTTATCACACCACATATAGGACGAACACAGTAACTGTGGAACTGCAAATTTCAAGATTTTGGTGAGGGTCACGTGCTACACTTGCTTCTCTGATAGACTAAAATCTTGCATTTTTCAGCTAAAGGATGTCCACTATTTTTGTAACTATCCTGAAACATCTTTAATTGTGCCTATGAAAAAGGGCACATCACTTCAAAAGATCAAGCCTAAATATGGAGTGATGGAGTTTAAAGCACAAGGATCTCTAAATCATCCACCCCTTTTAAATACTGAAGCAAACTTCTGTAAACAAACAGTGTTGTGCACCGTGTCACTTCTTTCTCTTCCCTTTAGGACTTTTCCAGTTCTGGTGTCTATTAATATTTTGTGGTGCCCAAAGCACAGTATGAAATTTTAGGTGAAACTCAGCAACTAGACAGGCAAATTAGTCACAATCTGCATCTTACATGTGGTCATATATACTTGACTAACATTTGACCTTTGCCTAAGAACACAGAAAGATTGACTCAGTTTGTGGTTCAGTGTAATCCACAGACCTTTTTTCTTCTGTGTTGACTCCTATATTTTAATTCCTTATTTTGTGTTAACATATTTGACCTGTATTTTCTAATCATAGGATTTGCCTTATTACTGAGTTTCACCTCATTGATTTCAGACTTAAACAACATTTCAAATTCTCATCTTGTTCCCCATGGTACTTGACAACCTTTCTTAGCTTTCAGACTGTACTTTTGCCACAACAAAAAAGTCAATACAGTCTATGTGATACTAATGTGCAATTCAAATTTAATATAGAAGACAAAAACTTCCAATCCACTTCAATAGTACCCTGTCTCTGAAAGATTTCATAAAACATATTGATTTTTCATTTTTACCAGAAAGACAGTTTAGATTATTCATTAAAGACAATGGACTTTCTTTAAATTTTGTTTGAGATTAAATTCTGTTAAGTTCAAGGGATGCCTTGTTTTTATGGAAGTTATGTTATACAGACTAAGTGTACTACCATGGAAACTGATTACCTTACGATCTGTTATTTTCACTTGGTACAAAAAACACTTTTTCCTCGCCGAACCAATAGTAGGTGGAGGTTTCCAGTGAATTTTAATACTTCTGTTTTCAAGGGAAACTGAGACGTTGATTGGGGGGTTCAGCTTCTCTGAAAAATAAAGAGCACAGAGAGACCTTCTGTACCTCATGCTCTTTCTCAAATTTAAACTGAGATAAAACAAATGGAAGTACATTAGTCCTTAAAATACACAGCTGAGTGTTTTGGAGTTTGCCACACCCAAAGGAGACATTCTAGTGAGTGATACATTTTCTTTGAACTTACTGTCCAGTAAGTGTCTCAAAATAAAAGGACATAGTTGGGGTTTTCCACATATCTTTCTAGGAAAGGCAGAAAGAGTGAGGAGGAAAAGAAGGCTCTCTCCAGAGTCTGTGTTAGTGTTGAGGAGACCTTAAGTCTGCTACTGGCTCCATGTCATGTAGTCTACATGTGTTTTGTCTACCCACAGGCATAGTATTATTACTCTAAAAAAAAAAAAAGGAATTTCATCTCTCACAGAGGGTTTACAGAAGGGGCACTTAGAAAGTCTTCATAGAATCTTAGAAGGGTTTGGGTTGGAAGGGGCCTTAAGGACCACTGACTTCCAAATCCCTTGCCATGGACAGGGCCACCTCCCACTAGACCAGGTTGCTCAAATCTCCATCAAAATTGACCTTGAACACTTCCAGGGATGGGGCAAATCCACAATTTCTCAGAACAACCTGTTGCCCAGAGAATTTGTCTGATTCAATACGTGAAGATTTCTGCAGATGCTTAAGAAATATCTCTCTTTATCTCTCCCGTAAAGGAGCAAGCAAGCTCTTGCTATGGAGGAAGTACAGGATTGTAAGCAAGGGACATTTTGGTCCCCAGGATTTCAGCCTTGGATTCATATAAGCGAGTCTATAGTTGTTTTTTCAGCATGCCAAGTGTTAGGGCTCTGATCCTGAGTGTGTGCTCAGTACTTTAGGCATCTTCAGTCCTTCTCAGCTGCTGCTGCACTTCTATGAAAGGAAGAACTGCAGCTGGAGTTTTCTGAAGAAGCCCTCCCAGCAGAGGCAGAAGTGCCTGGCAAGTTTCTGCAGAGAGGGTTGGCGAGGCGTGCGGATGACGCGGCTGCAATGTGGCGCCCGCGAGAAAAGCCGGAGAGCAGCAGCGAGGGTGAGTGGCAGCACGGCTGGTCCGTGCAGCTGCTGTGCTTGCTCCAGCAGCCCTTGAGGGTGGGGGCACGCCGTGAAGCCGTGTGTTGGAGTCCAGGGCATGGCAGAGTTCACCCCCATGAACACACCCATGCACACCTTGGGGGGTCTGGGACCCTTGCAGGGACCCCGGGAAGACACTGCATTCGACTTTTGCCCATGGAAAGGACTTCCAACATCTCAGAGATGAATTGCAAGTAACACAGGCTTGATAAAATGGTGTTTTAGTTAATCACAGGGTGTGAAAATGTAGTTTGGGTTTTTAGGGTGGAGGTTGAAAAGGGTAAGCTGGAGGATTTGGGGCGTGGTCCCGAGGCCGCCTTCTTCCCCTTCCAGCCACCTTTTTCTGCAGTGTGTGGTAGCACAATCATTGGTAGATAGAACGTGAGGTAAAAATGTCAATTAGAAAAATAAGTAGTCATAATTGGTATAGAATTGTAAATACAGTATGTTTGGGGTCGTGATTGGGTCAAATAGATATATAAGGCCTTGAAAGTCCCTCCCTAGGGGCATTCCAGCTGTGTTTTCAAAGAGAACAGACCTTGTACTCAAAGAGCACTCAACTAGAAGTTAAAAAATAATAATCAGCCTGAACAAGAACCTGGATGGCTCTTTTCTTCCCCTTTCTAACTGGTACGAACTGGTCTTGGAAGCGGAAAAGCGTTCCAAGAATCGTGAGCCATGAGAAGAGTAAGAAGCAGGGGTTTTTTTGTTTCATCTCTAAAATACTGCTGCCAGGCCATTTGCCCTTCTGCAAGGATGTCAAGGATAGGCAGCAGTTTCTTTTCATGCTTTTGTCATATGTCAGATTACAGCTGACTCTGATTGCAGTGTGAAGCTTTAGGTAAAGTGAACAATTCTAATGCATTAGAAAAGGTTAGATGAGATCTAACTCAGAATAAATTTTTAGAGTTTTGAATTATAAGTTTGCTATCTCTTGAGTTATGGCTGATTCCCAGGTTACAGGTCTGGAAGATGATCAACATGTTAATGACTTAAAAGGCATTTGAATCTGCAATCTTTGCTAAAATTCAGGTGAATTTCTTACCCATGAGATTAATTCAAACTTCCCAGAGAAGTTAGGAAAAGTAATTTTATATGATCATTCAAAACTGTCGATAATTAAAAATAACTGCCAAGATATTTTTAACTTAAAAAATAAATTAAAAATGCTACTAATGTTTAAGAACACTCATATTCTTAAATTCAGGTTATAAATGAGACTTGTGACTATTTATACTCCTTTTCTTAATCACACTTGCTCAGCACTATAAAAAAGGATAGGAAAGAAAAAAAAAGGAGAAACAAGGGTATAATGTTTTTAAATATTGTTTTCTCACATTAGCTTATCTTTTAATTAAAATTATAGGTAAACAATGTTATTAAATCAGACAAAAAAAAAACAAAAACCTTCAACCCTAATCCATTTTGTTTAATCTTTGTGTAACATTCACACTGAGATGAATGCCTAAATAGTTAGAATTAATGTTATGACTTTGTTACACCTATTTCCTTTTTTATTTTCCATGAAGTAACCAATAAATAAACTTTTCATAATATACAATATTAGACAATACTTACCTATTGTCTGAGGTGTGAAAGTTTTGTAATAAGACAGTCGTCTTGAACTATTTCTCAAATTTCTCACAGTTATATTTAAATTTATTTTCCTTGATGGTTGGAAATGTATTTCTTTCATATAACAGCCAATATTTTTCTTCCTTGCATTTGTTATATATTGCTGGCATGCAAAAACTTTTCCTACATGTCTGTGAGAAGGAAATATAAGTTTTTAAATCAAAGGCTTAGGTCCAAAATCATGGTTTCATATTTATTTTACTTAACATCCTTACCTGTATGAGGTAAAGATTTGGATATCTTCAGGAGCTTCTGCTTTGATATGCCAGGTGCAATTGAAAAAAGAAATATTATATATGATGCACGAAAGATTCTGAATGTAGACTGCAACAAATAAGAAGAAAGAGTTGTATTTATTTTACATTGATTCCCTAATAACAAGGTGATGATTGCCTTTACAAACACATTATATTAGCTTATTTCTAGAAGCATAAAGAAGTACTGTGTGACAAAAATTAGGTCTTTTTGCTTTTTAGACAGTGAAAACTTGGAAGCACATCTGCTACTAACACCAAAGCTTTACTAACCCTCTTAAAAATAAATTAAAATCTCTAATCTTTTAAGAATTGCTGAAATCATGTGATACAGAAGGAATCTCTTCATGAGATGAGTTCCTAGGGAAAATGAAAAATGTGGGTCATATTGACATCTTGCTCAGCAATGCTGGAGTTTTCTGAATTTGAACACATCTAATAAAGCAAATAATTCTGCAATGCCTCAAGGTATTATGAACCATATTCTTAACATACCTGCAAAAAAGGAAAAAAAAGTAGTAGAAGATAATAATGAGATTTCAGAAATTTGCCATGTGAGAACATCATCATAAGTGCTTAGATGTCCTAACAACAAGTAGGAAATAGCTGACCTGGAGGTGCCTTGTAAGTAAATTCTGTCCAGTCACTCTCCTTAACTAAGTCTTCTGTTTCTTTTGCAAAAAGTTGTGTCTTAACTTTAGCATTAAAACCAGAGTGTAAATTAAGACGTATTATCTTTTCTTTCTCCTGCAGTCTTTCCTAAGAGGAGGAAGAAGAAATTCCATGAAGGTAGACGATTCTAAGTATTGAAAGAGAAATTATGCAAACTCATCTACTGAATGATACAATGTATTTCACTTTACACTATGTGCAACCTTTGAAGAACTTACTTTCCTTTCCATAGTGGTATTGAAGAACTTATAAATCAAAATATACTTCACAGTGTATTTCTTGGTTTCTTCTTTTGTCAGGTTATTGTTCCAGGCCAAAATAACTCTTGAATCATCCTTGGTGGTCCACAGAACATTGTGTAGCCTAAGTGCATCTGCAATTACAATGATATTACGTAGAGAGAGGATCCTCCACTGTGTACACAAAGGAACTGTCTCTCAGCAAGGCTTGCATGCCCAGTAGCTCTACCAGGACCTCTGCTCTTGCGTGGAGCAGGAATTTCTGAGCTTTGCTGAATATGACTCTCAGCAGTGGGAACCATGCTGCTCTTTGCAGCTCTCAAAATTAATTGATTCACTTTTGCCTGTCTTGGACACTTCTCCTATTGCAGGTCTCCGTTTCTCTCTATGGGCTGTAGAAAGTGCCTTGACAAGTTTAGATTAGACATCTGGGATGGTTAGCATAGGATGAACTGTTAATACTTCACTTACCCTTTATGTCTTCTTGTCCACTTGCCAGGATTGTGGAAAACAGCGTCTTATGCTGGAAAAAGCTTAATATCAGCAGGACAGGAAGGACTGTAACACGTGCCATAGCAAATGTTTTGGGCCACAGGTCTGAGGAAACTGAGACTCCTTAGTTCCAAGTTTGGTTGAAAAAGTAGTTAGAACATGATGTTTTCATTTTGCACCTGTGAAATATTAGGAAAGGGTCACCTAGATGCTTAAAAGGTGTCTAAAGTACAAAAAGTAAATATGAAATGACACATGCTTGACAGGTCTTGTTGACTGGTGCCTGCTGTTCCCAGGATATTTGTGTTCAAGACCACTCTAACTGGGTGGCAGGGCCAGAGAATGTGTGCCATGGAGCACTGGTTTTGAGTGACAGCACAGCTTTGATTGCAAGCCAACACAACAGATATGACACTACTGACAAGTTAGTAGCAAGCAGTTTAGGCAGGGCCCACCTGACATAACCGTGACTGGATTTCAGCCCAGGAGCTCTACTTGTATATGTTACCTGGCCTGTTGTGACCATAGAGAGCTGTCATTTCTAGACTGTGACTTGTGTTACCTGGTTTAGGAGGATACGAATCGTAAGAAGAGATGAATCCTGCCATTTGAAAAAGTACCAGCAGGAGAATTTTAGGTGTTTGCTAAATTTGGAATACAGTGAGCAAACAGATTCAGACTGATCAAAGTTTGTTTTAGCAAGGCAGCTCTGCTATTTCTCTGAAGTGCCTCATTCAGAGGTTGCTTTAATGTAAAATAACATTTGATACCTTCTGTGTTCATATGCCTCCATGTTCAGAGACTTTCACTCACTAACTGATTTATCTTGTCTCTGATTGTTTTTGCTTGTAAATTCTCTGACATATTGTATCCAGGGATCAGCACCTGGAGCCATATCAAAAGGTTCACAATACATTGGCTAATAAGTGTCACTGGTCATGTAGAGGAAAATGTGTGAATGTTCAGCACATCTAAAAAATCTGCAATCAGGTTTCCTGGAAAAAAGAAATACACACACACTTAAAATTGCATACATATACAGATTAATTTATAATGCTATTTTATCACGGAGCAGTGAAAAAGAGACCACTTAAGGAATGTCACCCTTGTTTATGAAGTGCTGTGAAAAAATTGCAACAGAAAGCTGTAAGGCAGAGGTTTCCCCATCTATGTCGTCCTGGAGTGATCTCAGCTGTAGCCCCAGCAGCAGCTAGAGCATGCAAGTCACACTATGCACATGACCAGCCAAAAAAAAGTAAATTCTCCTGCTTGGTGTGCCCAGGTAAGAAGCCAATTCTAATTGTCTGCAGAGGGAAGGGGTGAGCTGTGCCATTAATTGTCCTCCTAGGACAGTATAGTGTGTGGCAAGAGGAAAATGTCGGGGAAAATATAAAATAAAAACAGGGGAATTTTGATGGTTTAACAGTAAACACACAGTGGTTCATCCCTCTCCATGGAATGGAGCAATCAAAAACAGTCCTAGCAAAATGTAACTACTTTATTTAAATTAGGAGATAGGGAAAAATGAGGATGGAAAACACCAAGCCAGTTAAAATACTTGTGGCTAATATTAACATGATTTTTTTTTTGGAAAACACAAGTCAAAAGGGGATGTGGAACAGGAAAAGGAACAAAATAAATCTTACAGTAGCAACAACTTTTGGTGTTAGAAACAAAAATAGACATAATTTTGCAGCAATATAAATGCATTTAGTTGGAGACAGGACACACAGGGGCAGACAAGGAAGATTTTTAAAGTCAGAACAAGCTTAGAAAAAAGCCAACCAACCTGAGTCAAAGAAAGACATTTCAGGTGAGACTAGTGCTGCTTCCCCGAGGTGAGCTGCTCCTAGGAGTACCTTTTGTGCAGGACTGAGAGGCACTTCTCCACTCGGTGTGCAATGATACACGCGTGCACCTCCTGCCACCGATGCTGTGACGGTGGGCAGCGTGAGCAGGCTGCAAATAGGACCAGGCAGATGCATGGAAAGCAGGTACATGGAAAGCTACCAAAAAGTGTTAGAGATGGATGCACAAGCTCACATCCCTAATTCAGCAGCTGTAGGTGCTGGGGGAATCCTTAGGGAATGGGCTGCAGGAGGTGGCCAGAGCTGTGGATTATTTCTGAGTAACATCTCCTGTTCTCACTGCTGCAGGCAGAACAGCAGGACAGCTGGGCTGATATTTCATATTATCATAACATAAGGATATTTCTTATGTTTATATACAGTTAATTAGTCCACGAAAAACAGTAAAGTGAAAGCATTGCAGCATAATTACACCCAAAGTGACCAGGAGGGAACAAAACCTGTCCATACGTAAAAGGCTTTTGATTCACAGCTTGTCAAAAAACACATAATTTCATTTATGCCAGCATAGATGAGCTGAAAGACAGAACATTTCTTTTCAGACATATGCAATATTCCTCATCCTGTGCTACAAAGAGGTTTGAGATAGCATATGGTGCTGAAATCCGGTCAGTGATGTGCCAAATAAAATTCATTGCCTGATAATTTTTTTCTAATAAGATTCTCTGGCTCTTTTGTCTCTGAAAAAATTCATACTATCCAAATATACTTGCAGACAGTCCAGTTAATCTAGTGGGACAGAAATTATCTCAACAATCTAGATCATCTAAAAAATTATCATAATTAAAAAAAAAATCTTTCCAAGCATTGTCCTGTAAAAAATGGGGGATTTAAAAAATAATTTTAAAAAATACTATATATTTTACCACTTCTTTTTCTTTTGTTTATGCCTTTTCTTTAATTTCTGAGTTTCAACTACATCTAGTACCTGTTGGTTGGTGCCCAGCACTGTCTGGTTTACAGCAGTGGGTTGCTGGAGTAAGAGAAAGGGAAGAGAACTGAGGGGAGCTGCCAGCCCATCCACCACTGCAGCTGCAGAGGCTGTTTGTACAAAGCCCACCTGGTGAATTCGGGAAGTAGACAGAGAAAGAAAAATTAAAATAGCTGAAACAAGTTTCATAAAACTTAAGAGCTGTTACTTCAAGTGGCAGGAAAATAAACTAGTTAATTTTAAATCCACACTATGCATGTGTTTGAATAAAGCTATTTTTCAAATGTTTCTGGGGCTGATTATTATATCCCCCTCAATGCAATCATTAATTTTTTAAGAAATAGTTTTTTATATGCATATATTTTCTTTGAAAAACAAACAATAAAATTGTCAAAAAAGACAATTTCAGGTGTTCTTGATGATTCTATTATGCCAAATTTGGAAAGTAAATTCAACCATTAAACATTGAAATCTTTTATTCACTGTTATGCACAGTCTTAGATGAAGGGAATCACTGGGACTGTTTGTCTGATTAAGATTACCTAAAACTTAGACTTCATTTAAGGTTGTCAGGTCATACTTTTCAACACTCCCCAACCCCCATCCCATATTTAATCGTAGAAAATGTAGAAATTGATCAATAAATGATGAAAGAAGCAATATAGGTCTAAGTTTGAATCTCTTGGTAGTTAAAGAGTCAAAAGAGGAGTACCATTTACACTACTTTTTTCAAAACTTACCTTAATGCTTGTTACACCCTGGATACCTATGCATAGTTTGGGCTGAGAAGAGGGACAGATCAGCACTGGAGAATGTCTTGATTTAGGACTACAATAAGAAATTGATTCAAGACACTTCCCTTTTCAGAAAGCACTCCCTCAGAAAAGCCCATTGCCAGGGCCACCTCCCACTGAGGGGCTGGAAGCACCCCTCTGAATAAGCAAACACTGGCTGGAACCTTACCCAAGGTCTTGGGATCTCTAAGGGTACACATCTCTGCATGACTATCTCAGAAGTCAGAGCTGTTACTATTTTTTCCTTTTTGTATATGGAAGAGAAAGGTTTCAGAACTTTTTACATATAGTAATGAGTTTTGAGCTTTTCAGAAGAAGTCAGATTAAAGAAGAAATTAAATCACACAGTTCAAGTGTGACCGATGAAATTAAAATCCCAGAAAGATCCTACCCTCCTTGCCATTGCTCTCCTGGTTATTCATGGCTAATATGCATCTTTCAGTGTGCACCAAATAAAAAAAAAAAAGTCACAGAACTAAAAAGGAAAAAGAACAAATAGATCTTGCATTTTGAGCAGGTAGGACTGTCTGTTTAACTCTTCATATCTAAAGGTTTGCCCAGCCTAGTCTCTGGAATTGTCCTTTTAACTGGTTTGCTTAATAAAGTTAGTTAATTTGCAGTTATTACAAATGCGTTTGCAAGACACATTGACAACTCATGAATGTCATTATGAGGGGAGTTGACTAACTTGATAATAAGTGGGTTTGAAATCAACCACTTTATCCATACACATTGATACTTTGCATTCCAGCTTTCCATGTTAAGCTGGATCTGGAGGGGTAAAAATTTTGTGCGGGGGTGGGGGGGGGTGGTTCAGTATTTTGGCTTGGGACAGATACGCCACATCGTTCACATTAAAAAGTTTATTCACTAAGGATCTGACCCCCAGGTTTCAGTGCAAAAATGAACTTAAGGTGTCAAGACCGCATTATTTATTGCCTTTCAAAAATTAACAAAATTTGGACAATAGATTTCTCAATCCCTTCTACAAAGGGCTGAAGAGATCAAGTAATATAATTTTTATCATTTGCTAGCTTGTGTGATTTTTTCCAGAGCATATAAACTGGCTCTTCTTTGCTTTTCCCCATCTTTAGATACTGGAAACACAGCAGAGAAATTCTGAAAAAGGAAGAGCCCCATAAAACACCTTCGATGCTTATTCAGTGAGGTGCTAGAAACCTAAAGATCTTCACTCTCATCCCAGGCAGAGGCTCTTACAGTTATATATGGAAATCGTTTTAGTCTTTCAAGATGTGTGTTAAAAATACATGTTTGAAAGAAAACACAAACAAATGAACAAACAAACAAACCCAACTATAGAAATGTCATAGAGAAGATCAATGGAATGTTTTGAGATGTTAATAGTAAAGTACTAAAAACTTTTGGGTGCTGCTTTCTTTCAATAAAATACTTTTGACAGTGATTACTCTGACTGACTTATATCTATATTTTCCTGATACATAGATTCAATAAGCTAATCTTGATCTTAAATTAGAAAAGGATATATTTAGGTCCATGTGATTTTTTTTTTTTTTTTTTTTGGTTAAAGCTAGATAATATAATTATTCAGGGTAAGGCTAAACCAATAAGCCTTTACCTCAACAGCTTGAATCCAATTGTTTCCTTTTTCTGGTGTTAATCAGACATGATCTTATGGTGGGGATGTACAAAACCCATATTTTTCTAATTATGAACTAAGATAAAGGACGGTAAATGCTTCTGGAGAACTTTGACTATATTTAGAAGTACTTTTTTTTTAATTTAAGCATGAAGAATGTGACTTGGAATCTCAAATCCAATGGTAATAGTGGCAAACCTGACCACAAGCCCAGTATTTCATTTTTAAAATGTAGAAAACTGCATTTCACCTTGTGTCTTCTGTTCATTAGAAAAAGACATAATTTTTATCTGGTTAAGATGTGGTTCGTACTTTGAGTTAATGGTAACACTTCAACAATTGCAGTATGTTTCTTCCTCTTCTCTTACACCATAACTCACTATCATTACTGACTTCAGAGAAAAGTTAATTACTTTACACACATTTTCTGGAGTTCTCTTAAAATTCTGAATAATTAAATACTTTTATTTCATTTTTTTTTCATATGTTGTTAATTTAGTCAGGAAAACAGGAATGGTGGGAATTCAACACTTTTTTTCCATCCTTAATAGACTCTCACACTGAGTTGTTAGTTCATCTAAACCATGCATTGGGACCACCTGTGGATTCAGGCTGATCAAAACAAGAAGTCATGAAATTAAAAATATCCATAAAGCCAGTGCACTGCACAGTTGCTGCACCAGGGTTTAGGTGCCTGTGGAAAGCAATGGCTGCTCACACTCCACTAAACCTGTGCTCTAAGCAGCATTTAATACCTGAAAGCCATTTCTGTCTCTGAACCCTGTGTGGTTCATGAAGTCCCATGCACGTGACTAAAGGACAAGGTCTTTTCCTTCTCACAGTCCCTGCAGTCTAGTTTGTTGTGTCAACACAGCTAGTGTTTGCAATCGTGCTGGAGATATTTGGGGTGCCCTTGAGTTCCACCTCTGTTAACACCAAGAGACGAAGAGGGGGAGAATTCATCTTTTGCTTTGTACTGAAGTGAAAATGAAGTTTCAGAAATTTGGGCTGTTAGTGATATGTTTCACTGCAAAGGACTAGTGAGGCAGGCTTGAAGGATAGCAGTAAGGTAAAGGGAGTGTCCTGAAAGTGATACGTGCTTGTTAACAGAAGGGAATTTTGAAATCACAGCTTTCTACTGCAGTGACTAAATTTCCACCATCTGGGTCTCTCAGTTCTGTTTTAAATCTGATCTCATGTTTCTGTTTCATATAATAGGGATGGCAGTTGTTCATGCAGCCTTCTACTCTGCATCTGCAGTCTCAAAATGTAACATTTCTTTTGTCATGGATTATTTTGTAATACTTTTCAAGCTATATGTATGTACATACACCAGTGCAAGGCTTGAGAAGAGATCTCCTGGAGGAACTCTCTCTTTGCTTCCTGAAAATTATCAGCTACAGCAAATAGCCAGCCGTTGACAGTGAAAGTCAACCTTAGATACAATGCCTCTGTTCCAGTTTCTCTCAAATCCTACAGGCAGAGATTTATGAGACAGCAATGTGCAGGTTTGGGGTACACTGTAGGGTATGGTGACTTTGCATCAGGGGTGAGAAAGGGTCCTATAAAGGAGTGCAGTACTACCTAGGTCTGTTTGGCCTTAGCTAATCAAGAGCAATCCATGAAAGGTTTCAAATACAAGCATAGTGCTGTTATAGTTATGATTACAAAACCATTAGACTAAGTCAGACCCATTTAACACCTGCCTTAGAACAGACACTGCCTTTAATGGGAGGGATAGGGGAGGGCATGAATACATAAAAACAGATCCCTAATCTTTCCTGAGTGAGGAACTGAGGCACAGAGAGATTATACAGGTTTTCCAAATCAGACCAGACATACCTGAAATAGCTAATTGCTACTATTCTGTCATTTCCATTTTAAATTTAATGAACTACATAAAAAAAACCTCCTAACACTGGTCAGAGGCTGACATCTCGTTATGCACACAAATTTCCTCTGGGGTTATGGTCAGACTACTGATGCATCACAATAGTTGTGACTACAAGTAGCCTAAGAGAATAAGGCTTGAAAGAATGATTTATCTTTTATCATTAAAACAATAGCTATACATCCTGAATATTTCTAGGAAGAGATCCTTCTGTACTATTTCAAGGGAACTGGTGAAACATAGCCTGATACAAAGAAAATTCCTAGGCACTTCAGAGCATATATATCATCACCTGATTATTAATTTGTGCAACTATTCCTGATCATATATTCACATGCCGACAGCAGAATTGCTAATGTCTGCTCCCCCTGTTAGGCTAAAACCTTTAAAACCAAGCAAATTTTAAAAAACAAGAAAAATTTTCTCCATTCTACTTCCTTCATGAAGCATTGCTAAATTATCTCCATGCTGCTTGTAAGCAATTAATATAAGAATATCCTTCAGAACGATTCATTGTGTTTTCCTCCCCTGTTGGTAGGCAGAAAACATTTCAGGTACTCAAAAACAGTCCTTACAACATTTTTAAACCTGAGGTCCTAATCATCTTAATGCCACCATCACAAAATGGGACTGGCTCTGCAAAGTGTCTGTGGATTTACAAGTACTTATTAAAAATCTGCTTCCTCTTGGGATTTCTGATATTAAATAAGGAGTCTTCTAGTGCCCATAGAGGGTGCTCATGGCCTAACCAAATATGATAACACATTTGTGAAGATGACATTCTCAGTGAAGACGAGTATGTCAGTGTTCATTATGGAACCAAATATGGAGAAGAAAAAGGTCTCTCCACCTGTTCTAGCCATCATTCAAGGAAAAATTTCTCTTACCCTTGTAACACTCTGCCCTACCAAACTCTATCTGCCCAAGAGCACAATAGTGAAGAGCAGCATCTAACACTCAGTTGAAAGAAAACTGACTTTCAGCCAAACAGTCTGGTGATATAAAATTAATCAGAGACAGGCAGAGGGAAAATGTCCATCCATCTGCCAAGTGAAAGTAAACAAACTGCTTGTTTCTGGAACAGCTTTTGCTCACTGTTTCAGAACATGTTAGCTTCTTTATAACCAAACCATCTAGGAAAATAATTGTTCTTGGTCACTTCACCCAGAGAGATATTCAGAAAATCATTCTGTATTAGAGAAAGAGACATTTCTAGGCACTCTGCTCATCAGTCTTAATTATTGGTCAAAATTGGTAATTGTGGTTGTTCAAATTCCTTGTTACTAACCTGGAGCTCATTAATACAAATTCCTCCATTGAGGTCTTGTGGTGTCTCAGCCTCTGCTCAGGGCCAATACCCTGAGAAAGAAAGCCCACTGAAAGGCAGTTGTGAGCAACTGGAACGTCAAAATGGCTAATGATCAAAACAACTGGCCGTTGGCAAAAGCTTCAGGTGCTTTACTGACCATGCTCAAAGTAATTATCCAGGTGCAGAGAGGGTACACAACCACCACCAGAGGCTACAAGCTGGTGTTTGAGCCAGGTAAGGGAAGAGGCCCATAAGAAGCAGATTGTGTGAGGTGGGATAGTGCTTTTGCCATGTCATGTCTCCTCCCTTACACAAATGACTCAGGAGTGAAAACTCCCTTCCAGTGACATGCTGGGGCATTCAGGTGTGGCCTGAAAATCTTCTGATGCTATCCCTTCTGATGAGCCATAATTGGCTCAACTAGGCTGAAGAGAGGCAGCTGAAATGTCTGGGAAGGTGTCATAAACCATCAAAGACCCCTTAGTGCCCTGTGATCCACAGTCCTGCATCAGACAGTGCATCACTCCCTGCCCCATGGATGGTGTCTCAGCATTCCCACCCAGCCTGAGTGTATATTAATCCATTGAGCTTTGTGGGTTTTGGGTTTCCCCCATCCCTAATGGATCAGGACTATGACCATCCCTTTGACCAATGGGCATCAAGGATATTGAAATTGCAATAATCAAGTCTTGTTTCCGGATCCACAGGTAGTGATATCTTTCTACTCTTATAATTTCATTTTCCCCCCTTATACATTTTCTTAAGTGTAATTTTTATGATTTTGTATTACTACAGGTAATAACCAAAACATATACATACCTGCTTTCCTTTGCAA
>WAAE01024235.1:0-33142 GCA_013400495.1 Nicator chloris
TTTTTTTTTTTAATCAAAATGACTCCACTGTGGAATATTTTTGCATTGATTTGAAGGGATTTTTTTACGCACTCATTAAATTTGCATTTACACATCTGACAATACCTTTTTTTTTGTGTCCCAGACACTGAACACTGCACTAGGAAAGAAAAAAAAAAAGAAGAAAAAAAAGAAACTCACTCTGCTTTTGCCTTGAATTATGTGAAATCTTTTTCTGAAAGAGTGTGTAAGGCTCAGAAGGTCTTTGGGATTCCCCTTTGCCTGACAAAGTCAAGTGAATTACTCCAGAGTGGGTTTGAGGGGCATCAGAAGGGGGTCACTGTAATTGATGTGAGACACAGAAGACTCTATTGCTTTCCATCCTACACACTCTTTCCAGTTTTGTATGGCACTGCTCCTTGCAAAGCACATGCTGGTATTCCTGCCTCCAGGTCCTCAAGTATTGGCTTTCCACCACACTACTAAGAAGATATCTTTCCTTGGGCTGGTGCTGGAAAATTCCTGTTAAGTTCAGAAAGCACTAATACAGAGTTGTAAAGTGAATTGATCACAGGCTGGAAGGCAGAGACTATTTACCAAGTAAATGGCAGGTTTTCCAATGTTTTTTTTCTGAATATAAGCCTCTGCCATGAGAAGACAGCCACACCTTCTGCTTGAGCTGCTCAGGAAAAAAAGTTCAACCGGCCTGTTTGTCTTTAGAAATACCAGCATTAGCTGACCAACAACTGGCTCACACAATGGTTGACTAGGCAAAATGGTCAAGGTCTCTCCAAGTTACTACTGCAAGAGAACCAAAGCCATTTATGGTTAGACAAGGATTTTAGCCATCTCGACTTCACATACTGGAGGGAAAGCTTTCCCTTTTCTGCACTAAGCCTTTTATCAAATAGCAGTACAGGGTGGAAAGTGATCCTTCCCTATTGCCTTGAAACACTGGATGCAGGAATCATTCTGAGTGCCACCATTCTCCCCTTCTCACTATTAAAATGCTATATAAATATTTATCATCGTTATCGTACCCTTAACAAAATTCTCCTGATATTCAGCTGAAAATTTCCTTTGCTTAATTTCCTACTACAACTTCTAATAAATCTTCCTTTGTACTATCATAAGCAGTTCATCACCTGCCTTGGAATTTACATCCTTGTATGTACATGGAAATAAATATCACATTCCATTCCTCCCCCCTACCCCAGTCATCCCTTAGCCAAGCTACACATATTTGGTTCTTTTTAATCTCTCCTCATAAGTCAACACCTCACAGGCCCTTCATCATTTTTGTGGCTCTTGTCTGAACTTCCTTCAATTTGTACACATCTTACTGGTGAGAAGATGCCAAAATGGAGAAAATGGGATAATGACACTTTCTGCTATATGTACTGCAGACTTGCTACTGACACTGTGCAAGGATCTCTCCATAGCCCATGGGGCAGGGGCATGTGTCCTGGAGGCTGGTTCCTCCATCAAGATATTCCGCTGACAGGAAATGGCACTCTGAAACTTCACGGGAAAACAAACTTATCCTGGTCTCATACCAGTCATGGATATTTTTTTTTCCTTCCAGTCACCAAAAAAAACCCCAAAAAACAAAAACCCAAAAAAACCCCTAAAAAACCCAAAAAAACCCCCAAAACAAAATTAAAAAAACCCCCAAAAACCCAAACCAAAACAAAAAAACAAACAAAACAAAAAACCACAAACAAACAAAAAAACCCCCAACAAACACCCAAACAAGAAACCCCACAAAACACATCCACTTCAAAAAACCCAAAAACCACAAAACAAACAAACAAACAAAACCCAAAACAACCAACCTAAAAAGAAAATATGATCTACTGTTAGGAACAGGGACTAATGGGCAAGCCATCTCAGGGAACAACCACACCTATGGTCTGTCCCTCCCTCTTCACTTAAATACCCTTCTGGCCCAGGACTGTGCAAATCAGTGACAAAGGAAAAGGTCCTGAGTGACTGCATTTCTCTTCATTTGAGGGAGCTGCAGGCTTGGTTCACTAGAGCAGATAAAGCACTGAGATCCTCAGCCAGGCGTGCAAATCCTTTCTTAGCTATTGGGATATACTGGCTTCTCTCAGGCTGCTTAAGGAAAAAATGCAGTCAGCGCAGTAATGACCTACCACCCAACACATAATTATGTATTTTCACCAATGCAACGTCCTCAAAATATTCTTTTTGGGTCAGAAAATATTTGTGTTGGGTGCTACGCAGACAAAGCGCAGAGCAAACAGTCAGCTGCCTCTCCACACACACTCAAACTGTGTCGGCTCAGTGCCAACAAATGGCAGAGGTATACAAAAGGACAGTTTTGTTCAGCCTGAAAATCAGTGATTTCCACATGGTTCCAGCTGACTATGGTTACTGGAGTTTTATTTACAGCAGTATGAGAGCTTTTTAATTGTGCGGGAAATAAACCTCCAAAGGGCTCCTCCCCTGTATCTCTTTTTTGCAGAAGAAAGATTTAGTTTACAAATCTAGCCTGTAACAGATCCTTTGCACTTTTATTTTTCCACCTAAAGATATACTGATTATTTACAAACACAATTAAATGTGGAGAGGAGGGACTGTAAATTGCAGGTACTCAAGAGAAAGGTCTACCAGCCCAAATTTAAAAGCTGTATTCAGTGAGTATAAAGTGCAGCAGTTCCCATGCACTTTAGTGCAAAACCACTTTGCAGAAAGGGAGAAAAGAGGGTGAAAATCATAAAGAGTTGGAGTAGTCAAGTCACTTGGGTTCTTTCATATCTCAGTCACTGTGTGATAATATTAAGCCATTTACCATAGTTGGAATTCAGCAGTTTTGCGCATAAATGGGCAGACCTTCCCTCTGAAGAAAAAATTTTAGAGGTAAATCAAATGTATTAGAGAGGACAGGGTGAAAGGTAAATGAGTGACCTGTGTCTCCATGCCTTTC
Source organism: Nicator chloris (assembly GCA_013400495.1). Lineage (NCBI taxonomy): Eukaryota > Metazoa > Chordata > Aves > Passeriformes > Pycnonotidae > Nicator > Nicator chloris. Next base: position 2,930 of record WAAE01024235.1, read on the forward strand.
TCTATTCCTCCTTGGCTCACATGTGGACCATGTAGGGGTTCAAATACATTCATAAACAAGTGCCATGGGGCAAGGAGAAAATTTATTTCTGGAGTTAGGTTGCATTTACCATGGATCAGGAGGGCCTGGAAAGTGCCTCCTTGGGCCTGTATGTTTCTGCCCAGGTACCACTGTGGCCTTGCACCCACAGCTCACACTACTCTTTAGAGCTGAAGCTCCCATGCATTTCCACTGCTGTCCTCTTTAGCTGCAGCCCCCAAAACTCCCATTTGGGAACTGCATTTGGGTAGTGGTGGTGAAAAGCCCCCACACTACAACAGCCAGGGGAGAACCCACTGTGCACCCAGAGCTCTCTCCACTAATGGGCACATCCAGATCCTCTCAGGGTAGGCCAGCTGTCAAAAACAGACGTGTCACAAATTGGAAACAAAACCCAGAGCAATAGGGTTAATGTCTATTAGCCCGAGACACAGAAACTGTGGGTCTGGGAGAGGCATTCCTGAGGTGGCAGCTGCAGCAGCTGAAGCCAGTCCCTCCTAAGGTTAGATAAGCTTCAGCAGCAGCAGTAGTTTGGAAGACCAAATAGGTTATAATTATGCCTCAATTAGATACGTCTGGTCCTGCCTTGCAGCTGAAGAGAGACATGCTTTCCAGATCCCTACCAACAAGTGCACTGTAGGAGGATTTTCTTGATAATGATTATCTCCAATGTGAAGCTGATATACGGACTGAGAAGGGAATGGGTAGATAGAAAAGACCTGATTTTAATTTGCATGAGTGTTGGAAAAAAGGTCAGTGAGAGCCACAAGGTGAGAGGAAGCTCTTTCCACTGCTAGATTTGAGCAAAGTCTTCCCTGTGTTTCTTCTTCCGTTCCTTGCAGAAAAGAGACCCCTCTGTAAATCTCAAAGGCAGCAGAAGTCTTTTGTAAGAAATCAGGAAATGAGTAATAAATACAGCTCAAAAGCAAAGGAGCTGAGCTAGCAACTACTATCAGATTGTTCAAAAACTGCAATTCACCCAATAAAAAAGGACAGGAGGCTGGTGGGAATGGTTGAAGGGAGAATTCACTGAAATAAAGACAAATAGATAAAAGTAACTGCCATTCACTTCCATTTTGTGTTCATGATATGTTCCTGTTTCGGGCTCCAGTGTCCCACACTACCAGCTCTATTTCCATTCACACGCCAGGGGAAGAGCTGTTGGGAAGACCTGCTGTGCCCCAGCAGCACAGTGCTGCTGGAACATCCTGCTCACCACAGACACGATGTGTTTGCGTGGCTCGTCTGACGTGCTCTGGGGCAGCTCTGGGCAGCCCCCTCTGTGCCTGGGCCTTTCACTGTCCCTGTGCACATGTCCTAGCAGCTACATCAAAGGAACAAGGGAGCGCAAGGAAAGGAAAAGAAGCTGGAAGAGGCTTATTTTCTACTGTTCTCTCCTCTTTCCCCCACCACCTCTGCGGGAGGCTGTGGAAAATAAAGGTATCCTACTGACTGATCATCCTTCCTGGGGTAAAGCAGTTATCCATATTCCAAAACACTAATGGGGGAAAATCATCCCTCCCGCTCCTGCCTGCAAGGGCAGAGTGCACTTTTCGTCCCCTGGATGCTGAACACTAGGTTCATTAAAGTGATGCTTTTGCTCAAAGGAGCAATGAGGATGAGCCAGAGTCTATTCTTCCTATTAGACATCTGACCAACAGACCTCATAACAGGTATATTTATCCTGGAAATAAGGAAAAACTGTTCATATAAGGTCATACAATCAATGCTGCCTGGAACAGGTTTTATTAACCTTCCTTTATCTTTTCCAGAAAATATCTGCACTTTTCACACCAATACTCTGTTCTGAAGGGTAGGATGAAGTATGCGGTGCCACAGGAACAAAAGTCATCCTGACTTCAAATGGTGCTTGGAAAAGCTGTGGGCTGGGACCATTGGACTTGAAGGGAGGCATCAGTTCAAAGCTTATAGGGAGCTGTGACCACCATTCTGCACAGAGATGACAAAACTCGGTGCCTTTCCTGTTAGTGATGCAAAGCCTCTCAAGATATTGCTGCTCAATTACTCGGCAGTTCCTCATCACTGTGCAGCAAGATATAAGCCACTCCCACTGAGTTTTCTTAAAAATAATTTTGTACTGAATTTGAAAGGAAAATTTTATTTAGCCAAAACTGATATAGGAGACTCTAAACTCAGCAAAAGCACTTTTTTCCCGCCAGAAGTTCACCGTGTGTTTCTTTCAAGAGGTCCTTTCAACTGTCATTTCCTCAGTGTCCTCACTTACATGCTGGGGAACTAACAATTTTCACTCTCCCTCCAAAATCTTAGCAGCCTCAGCACATTGAAGACTACAATTGCTATCAAATCCTAAGGAAATCTTCTACTGTTCTCATCAAGATGCCTTTCTTATGAAAATGCTTCATATTTTCCCAAAACCTTAAAATTTCATACATCTGGAAAATTTCATATAATTCTGAAATATTTTATAATGTGAGAAAATTGTATTACCAGATTTTTCTTGTTTTCACAAAGAAATAACTGGGTGGAACCCACTGATTCACTAAATCAGTGAAACTGTTGATGTCACTGTTGCAATAATCAGATTATTATACACAGGGAACACTTGGCCCCCTGCTAATCACTGCAGTCTTCTCTTAACCTGTCTCACTTTTGTTTTAAACACACCTTTACAGGTCCTACAGGGACACTGCTTGCTGGCTCCCTGGTGGAAAGCTGTCCTGCTTTTATGAGGTGTGAAAGTAGCTTCTTTCCCCGCACGCTTCTCTATTATTTGAAGCTTAGCCCCTGGGAGAATGCACAGCTTTTCAGATCAGACCCAAAGGAAAGTGTGTCATCAGGAGGAAAAATTTTTGCATACTTAAAATACCCCATGACATTATTCTTAATATCTGCAAAAGGGTTAATGGCTTCCTCCTTGAATTGAAGGTTCCAGTGCCCGCTTATAAAGGTCATCATAAATCTGCCACAATTATCAGTTTTTCATCCCACTGCAGCTTTGTCAATCTGTCCATGGCTCCTTCCCAATGAATTCTGTTTCAAACTTCAATCCTTCAGTTAGTAGGACACAGAATATCCAAAAAATGAGGATGAAATAATGAATACAGTAGTGCAAGACTCAGCTAACCACCTTTCAAGTCCAGCACCTATTTCAGACAGTAAATAGGAGATGTTTGTGGGTAAAGAAATAGAAAGAATACAAGTCAATCCCCCCCTCCGCCAGAGCCTCTTATCTTCAGGAAATCAGCTACTATGGAAATTTCTCAGAAATGAAGAAATGAGTTACATGGGTAACCATATTGGAAAGTCACCATGGGTGCCTTCTCTGGAAATTTTCCTAAACCAAATTTGCCTAGTGCTTTATTTATTTTATTATGTAAACCTTCCACTCCAGGAATACCTCTTGATCTTCACAATGTCCCGAAACAATTGGTTCAACATTTCACCTATTGCATGGAGAAGCTTCCACATCATACTTAGGTCTTAATGCCTCCACTCCATGCTATCCCAAAGCTGCCTAGTTAACTTCTCTCTCTGTCTCAGTGCACTCAGGACTGACTGTACACACCCTGGGTCTTTCAATGACACAGGTATTTTTCAAGGACGTGACATTTTTCTAAGCTAAGCGGCACATCCTCTGTGCACTGTGAAAGCTTTGGAAATAATAATTGCTTTCTCAAAGTATGAAGCCAAGCTAATGAAGCTTGGCTTGCTACAGATTTGTATCTCAGGCCTCCCATGCTCTCCCATCTCGACAAGCCAGCCTCCTCCGTGAGTTCCGCTTTGTCCAAAAGCCTGTGGCTCGTGCTGGGTGCGACACATTCCGGCTGCACTGGCTGCTACCCTGGAAAGACTGGCCACCACCTCCTCAGGAGGGAAATACATTGGTATCCCTTTCCTCTGCCAATTTTTACACAACCACTGGAACCACAACCGTCACCAAGGGTTTCAGGGTATTTCAGATGTGGTTGAAACCCACTGATAGGTTAAAAAGTTGTCTTGGGGGAGTGTAGCTGGAAATGGGGGTAGAACCCAAGCAGGTGAGCAGATGTGGGTAATTTGTGTGAGTAAATAGGCTCTGCTTCCTTTGGAAACAAGACTGAAAACATAGCTCAAATCCAGGCACAATGAAGGTTTGCTTCAATCCATTCTTCCCAACAGAACACTCCACAGCAGGAGCCAGTCTGTTTACTGAATGTCCTTGCATCTGAACAGCGTACTGCAGCTGGGCAGGCAGGAGTGAGAGGGGGCAGAGCTTTGCTCTAGTCTTATCTGAAGTGTGAGGTGAGCCCCTCTCTCAACAGGGAGCAAATCCTTTCTCCCTCAAATGTGTCTGGTGTGTCAGATGCCTCCTCTCTCCACACCCACTGATATTTCCTTCTGAAGATGAAGAACAGAGATGAAGCTCCAGTGGTAGCACATTTCTGTATCACAAAAGTCCTCCTGGAGTGATTAGGGAAAGAGCACATCCTTCCAACGTTCCTAACTATGGAGAATTCCTCACTAGTACATTTCCATTCTTAATTCTTTGAGTGGGCAAATATTTGGGAGGGTCAGTGAGGAAAAGAAGACATACGAAGAATTTAATCCTATTTGTTTGTCAAAACGCACACAAAATCTGTTCCTAACAGAAACAGAAGTATTAGAAAGAAAAATGAGGGAGAAGGAAAACAAAGAAGGCTTGGCATGGATACCTTTTCATACTGCTAATTTTCAAACTGAAAGGACTACAAGGAAAAAAAAAATCAGCATCAAGAATGAAGATTTCAAGCTAAGATAGTGAGAGGTCTCAGCTCCCCATGCCCAGTGGTTGGATCCCACACCTTCTCTGACTCTGAAGTTCTGCTATTTGAGACATTTCTTCAGGGTCTAAATGTAAAAGCAATAAAAGCAGTTGATTATGATAGCAGTAAAGAATCAAGAGTGTCCTTTTCCTCTAACATTGAGCCTGACTATAGTAAGGAAAACTGTATTATTCCAACAGTGACTCTGTCTGTGCCCCAAAGGTTCTTGCCACATTTCCTACTACAGGTTTAAAGCAGCAACTTGCACCCTTCACAGGTTTTTCTCTCCTTCTCCCACTTGCAAAATTACCACCTGAATCAGCAGGTTCTGCTTCAGACAATCTCTGCTTTTACCCTCCTTCCTCTTAGTCTTTCTTATCCCCTCTATCAGAAAGTGTAAAACAATGGCCCTTTAGGTCAAAATCTTTTGTTTAAATCTCTGAAAGATGAGACTCAAAATGGATTTTAAAAAGGTCAGAGATCTAAGCTTCCAATTCTCTGTGAACATGAAAAGCCTGAATCCGCTCCAAGATTCCACAGAGCAGAAAGAGAGGGATGGGTAAAAATTTACATGGAACCACTGTTCCTGAATCTGCTTTATCATTTTCCCCATCTTCCCCACCTACAGGTTCCATATAGAAGCCCCAGCAGCTTCCCTCTGCAAATCACAAAAATCAATAGTGAGTGGGGAAATTTGTATTCTCCCTCGCCATGCCTCACTCTCTATTCTCTTTCTCTGTAGTGGCAATGCACAATACCCCACTGAGGTACCTGCCCTTCAAGACAGCTAAAGCTAAAGAGAAGGGGAGGAAGAAAGAAAAACAAAACAAAACAAAAAATCCAAACCCTGAAAACAAAAGGTGGGGGAAAAAAGAAAAAAGAAGCTGGAATCATCCAACAGAGAACATATTTCACAGGCTTTAAGGGGTTCAAATCACAACTGTACCTGATTACCACGAAGTACATCACTCATTTTAGAACCAAATTTACCCACACAAAGTTGGTGTTCTTTCCCTGTTTATTACTGTAAGTTATTGCTCTCTGAAATGCTGACTCATGAAACTCAGCTTATGGAAAACATTCTGTATGTTAAGGCAGCAAATCCTCACACCATCTCAGCTGCTGCAGTTCATGTCTTTCCTACTACAAGTGTCAGCCAGGACATAAAGTAAGGGATTTGGTACTCTGGGTTTCTTCCTCTTGCTCCCAATGCTTATGATTTATATGATACTGGGCACAACACCCTAAATTAGACTTCACCTTTATCTATCTAGTTCTCTATAAAATCAGAATTGAGCACCCAGGACTCTCAAAACCAAACATTAAGACATATTGAACTGCTCGCCTCAAATTATAAGATTTTTATAAGTTATATTATTTCCTTAATTTTAAGTTTGTAGAGGTTTGAAATTTATTCCTAGGAAAGATGTGAAATGGATACTCAGCTTCTTATACAAATGTGCTTTTAGCAGGAGAAGCTTTATGGAAGGTCCAAATATCATTATGCAAGTGAAAAATATGTGCAGACTCAGAGAGGGGCAGAAGGAGAAATGGCAAACCCAAAATGCTGTCCCTCAGCAGAGGAGTTGTCAGGTCTCAACAGTTAATGTTGTCAAAAGTGCTTAGGAAGACCCTCAGGAGAAAGGTGCAAAAAAGTGCACAATGGTTGTTATTTGCTTTCTGAAAGCTAAATATCACATTTTAAAGGCCACAAATGCACGAGTCCAGAAAGGATTAGGCACCAAGAGGGAATCTCTTCCAGCCAAGCCCAAACAGAATAGAGCAGGGGGGACCTACTATTTACATCTGCTTTGCAATTAAGCAACAGTACAAACATAATGCTACAGCTTCCCTCAGCTCAGTGCTAAAGCTCCTGGTCCCCATCCTGCGTGGGTCTCCTGCACATACTTAACTTGGGTTTCATTGAGTTCAAAAGGATTACTCATGCATGTAATGTTATTCATACGAGTGAGTGCTCACTGGATTCAGGGGGGAAGAAACCAACCCTTTTCAAAGATTCAGAATATTCAGCAGCCTTTATTATTAATTATTACTTTGATTTACTTTTCATTTAATATCATGCTGTATTTTTCCTTCATATTTTATAAACACACACACAGATCAGCATCTGCTGCTGTGGATTTCAGCAGGAGCAAACCCAGTAAAGTACCATGAGGAAGACTCTTCCTGATTTTAAGTCTGGATCAACAAAACCAAGGAAGCCCTACAAATCACACTTGGCAGAAACCTCCTAAGTGATTTGAGTCACCAGGGGTCTGGATTAGGTCTGGCTGGGAAATGGATTTTTCTATATGCCCAGATAGAGAGAAAGAAAGATTTAAAAAATAGCATTTTAATTGGATTGAGTCTATGGGAAGCATCAGTTTTGCATTGAAAATCAAAATTATTTATTTTTTCCAAAACTTTTCTTCTCTACTTCCCTTTTTAATTTATCAATACTAAATCACTATTTTCAGAGGGAAAAAAAAAAGTCTCTTTATAAAATCTAAAGGTCAAATATCTAATTTCTCCCAAACACAGATCCGATAGAACATTTGTGCTAATCCTAATTTGGAGACAACTTACAAATTATTCTCTTCATTTTTGAGGTCCTTTGCTCACTCTGTCCAACTGATATATTTTCTGATAGAAAGCTGGAAAAATCAGATCAACCTATCTTTTGCTATGAGAATTCTCACTGCCTTGCTGTTCTGACACATCTGTGGTCTTACACACCTTAAGAATAACAAAACATGGGTCTTGGATCTGGGCAAGAGGTTCTGTCTGTAACAAATGAAAAGATTCTCAAATGAGCCATCTTTCAGAAATATGGGAAAATGTCACTTCCAATGACAAATTTATTTGGTGACAGAGCCAGGCTGAGGACTCTGCAGTCCCTCAGCACTCAGAACTCGCTGGTAGGGTGGCCCACCTGATAACGGAGGGTAGGTTTTCCCTGTGGAAATTGAGTTAGGGTTGCTCTCTCTTCCCAGAGTGCAATCCTGACCGAGACTCACTCATGTGCTTTATACAGACTGGGTTGGAAATTCATGTTCTCTGCAGGAAATATTGCCAAGTTTGTGTGCTGGAAGCTTTCCCCAGGGAGAATGAAGCACTTTGCAATACCTGTCCAGGGCAAGGAGAGACCTCCAACACCAGGATATGCAAACACCCCTTCCTGATCCTCCTGGAAAGGCAGAGTGATCCACCCAGCTCACACACTAAGGCAGTGGAAGTCTACATCTTCTGAGTCCCATCCCAGTGCCTTCTCCACAGTTTTATGCTCTTCCCTTTGTTTTAGCTGACACCCTCTAAACTGACAAGCCCAACTTCCAGAGCCCTCCTGGCCCCGTCTGTCATCCCAGCTGAAAGAAACTCCATTCAGGCTGTCCAACTTGGGCCAGCACGAGCAAGCAGAGCTCACAGATGGTTAAATGCATTTGACATTTCACTGCAGGGCCTGCAGCAGAAATCCTTGCCTGCTGTATCCGGAGCCCTGGATAGGAGCGAATCAAGGCTCGTGGCTCCAGCGCTGTGTGTGCACACTCTGCTGTGAGTTAATATTATTGGCTCGCCCCTCAATCATGCCTTTTCCAGCTAGCTGCTCCTGTCAAAGCACATCTCATTAGGCCTGAAGGCTCAATGAAATGGAAATTCATGTTTAAATTTAAAAACAACATATTGACCCTGGGAGCCAGTGATGTCTACATTTTTAATAACTTACTGAGAATAAAAGGAGTGTATGTGTATGGAGGGAGGGGGAGGGCCGGGTGGCAGGAGGAAGAGGGAATGTAGAAGTGGAGGGAGGACAAGGGGACAGGGTGAGCAGCCAGCCAAGGACTCCGGTCCTCTCCACTTCCCTCCAGCCCCATTCTCACGGGTTTTTTTTCTCCCTCTTGCTGCGCGGAGAGCTCAGGCTTCACTTAAAGGCACCTCATAGCCTCAAGGGGAGAGCATGTCCCTAATCTGATGCTAAAGCAGCGCGGGCAGAGGAGAGCCCGGTCCCCGCGCACACACAGACACGCGTGGCCCTGCACAGACCCGTGCACACACACGTGTGAACCCTGCTCCCCGAGCACCCCGGCCAGCCGCCCTGCTCTCGTACAGAGCAGGGTGTGCTGCAGAGCGCCAGTGAACACCCAGCCCCTCGGAGGAGGGCGTGAAGACAGCTACACGGCATGTGACTCGCCATGTGGCACAACCCCAGCCCCCCTACGCCTGGCTCTGACATCATTCCCAGAGAGGCACGTACATCTCCTGCCACCACGGCGGGTTAGGTAACCTGGGGGGGAGGCAGAGACAGCGCGTCTCATCCTGTGCGATTACAGGAGGAGTGATGCTCCTCTCTGCTGGGCTTTGTTGTTCCCTGGTAGCACCCAGGGAGCTGAGCACGGGGAGGCAGAGGTGGGAGGTCCTCTTATTGTGTGATCATTGTGGCCCCCATGGCAGTGGGGTTTTTTGGTTGTTTTTCCTTTTTTTTTTTTTTTTTTGAAAACAAGCGATCCGACAACGTCATCTTGGCTGGCATCCAGCTTGGGGAATCACAGGCTGTATGGATAAACCTGCTCTGGCTGCTGCATCTCCAGGCAGAAATGGGTTGCTGTGTTGCTGCATTATAGCAAGAGTCTCCTGGTGGAAGCTACATCTTAACAGGAAGCTAAAGTCAAAATTGCTAATATCTGAGGAGAGCACAAAAGGGTGAATTTACAGCAAGTTTTAGAAGGTTTTATGGAATTGCTATAGCTGAGCAAAGAATGCCAGTCAAACTAGGGAGAGCTCACTGATTTCTCCTGTGCTCCCCTCCTGTTCTCAACTCAGTATTCCAAGGGTATTGAGCAATCCTCTGGCAATGTCTCTGGTCTTTGACTCAGCCCTAGTCTTCTGTCTGGCTCAGAGGGATGTGCTTCTCTGTGTACCAGGAATATGAACAGAGCAGGACTGAAGACTTCCTGACCTACATTCCTACAAAGCTGTCCACTGCAATTCAGACTAGCCCTAAATGTTGTAGGCATCTGAATTTCCCATGTTTTCCTCACTTTTAAAATGAGATCTCCTATGTTCTACCACTCATCCCTCTGTTGTCCTGAAAATTACCTTGTCCTTACTTCTAGACAGCTTGCCATTAGCCCTCAGTTCTAAACTGTTTCCTATCTTTATTATTTGCCCTCTTTGAACACACTGATAATTTCTCCAGCATTCTTCATTTTTACACTGATGGTTTTTGTTTTATACTGTTGCCATTTTCCAGATGTATTTAAAGATTGTGTTCAAAGAGTTTAAGGCCAAATTTCTCTAATCTCACCTCGTTAACATGATGCACCACAATTTCCATTCACTTACTGAACACCTTGCCCTTGGCTAAAGCATCTTTTCTAGGAAGGAATCCAAATGTTGATTTGAAAACTTCAAGCAATGAAAAATTCACCCATTTGAAGTTATGACAAAGTTCAATTACACTCATTGATTACAAAAAAAACCCCAAAGCATACCTTACTTATCATGTTTGTCTGGCTTGCTTTCACGAGTGTTAGTCCCTGGTGTCGTTTTCCCTGATAAACTAGAGATATTTTGTAGTTCACATCATCTAAGCTGTGACATTCTTAAGCACTTCTCATCTTTTGCAAGCTTGGTCCATCTGCCTCACCTTCTCTTTAACTGCTGGCTGAGTGATTCTCCATCCCTAACACCTTTTTCCTCGTGTTCCAAATACCACTCCAGGCCCTCAGTCATTTCCTGTCACCCAGGACACCCCGCTGCCGTGGTGAAGAGTGGTTCCCATACAGAAGCACCTGTGGTGGCATTTCAGACTGCTGTGTAGGGGCTGTGAATCCTCTCTGCAGATCAGATACCAGGTATCCTGGAGCCTCTCCAGTCAGGAGACTGCACATCTCACCAAAGAGCTACAGAAGTCCTTGGAGCTCCTTCCACAAGCAGAAAAAGAAGGAGGGGGCAGAATATCTGCAGGGCCACATGCAAAAGCTATTAAATAGCCTTTGGGCTTCTATTTTATTTATTTATTAAGCTAGATGAGGAGCACAAAAAAGCATGGAGGCACTTTGTTTCTCAATTTGTGTCTATTATCTATTGAAATTTGACATAATGTCTCCACAGTTCTCCTTAATATCCCACTGTATATAGAATGTGACTAGCTCCACCATCTAATGTGACAGCTTAGGAAGATTAAAAAGAAAAGCTAAACTAGCAGTAGTTGGAGATGAGGAAAAGTAGCACATTTATGAATAATTTCAGCTGAATTCTAACAACATTGCATTCCCTGGACAGGACACATTTATTATCTTATTCACCATGACTACTGCAACATTAGTGATTTGTTACTGAATCAATTATTAATTCATATGAGTGAATAAGGCTCTGTCACTTAACTCTTCAGCTGACCGTGCCCACTACACACAGATTCCAATTTTTAACTCTGTTTTTTCTCCTCATATCTTTATCCTCCCTGAGCATCTGTATTAAAACAGATTGATGTTTTCCATTTCAGAAATTTGTTTGACCAAAGCCACTTGTTTTCCTTTTCCTTGTGAGACTCTCCCCTGGAAAGCTCCCAGTTTGGTACCCCAGCTTGGTACCCCAATTTCCAAGGGGTCAACTGATTGGGTAACAACTTGATTTGTGAAAGAGAATGGTTAAAAAGACAGACAAATGAAGAAAGATGCCTTCCCTCAAAAGCTTCTTGGGTTCCCACCACTGTAGTCTCAGGAGCAAGATTTTTAATGGTTTGATGTATCTGGTTACCAGGATATAAAGCTTGCTAGAAAAAAAAACATACAGATGGCAGACTTTATCCTCCAATGGCGAGATACAGGAACAGACAAGATAATGGACTTAGTCAAGGCCACCAATCAGAGCAGAAGCAAAGATACAAGTAATACCCACACCATCTGATCTCACACTTGCAGCCAATACCACTGTCAGCTAGCTAGAGAATCAGGGAACAAATTTGAAGAGATGGACTGTAATCAAGGCTCCATCATGGATTTAGTGCCATGGGCAGTGACAGTCACATCTGAGTTTTGTCACCCTCCTGCCCTTGAGAGGAGACGCTAAGAAGAAAAGAGAACATGCTAAAATCTTCCCAGTATCTCTTACAAACAACTGAAATGACAGTCATTAACTTATTCCTTGTGGTGTGCAGAGCACAGCCTACCTCCCAATGACCATTAGGCAGAAGGCAAAACCAACCATTTTAACAGTTACTGTCAATTAAATATATTGTGATTAAGCACTAAGCTGTGCTTAAACCCCATGTGTATGGTGAGAGAAGAAGGCACGCTCCAGGCCAGGAGAATTTTTATCTCAAATTCTCTTATAATCCTATAGTCCAGCAGCTCATTTCTGCCTGGCACAAGCCTTAGCTGCATTCCTGGTCCTCCCAAGCATACTGTGTCACCTCAGGGTGATAATCAATCTGTCCTTTGTGTTGACCAAAACAGTCACTGTTGTACAAGTGAAGGATGAACATGTTCCTGTCCATTCCAACAAGCAGCAGTGTCTTGCCCTAAGGAAAAGAAAAGGTTGCAGCATCGCATGAGTGTTCTTGGACTTCTCAGAAAGCTTGGACCTATTCATGTTCATCACTATAAAATGATATAAGTAGGCACTGAGCAGCAACAGGCCTGCTGGAACTTCATGGTTTTCTTAGATAAAAGAGTGCCTCTCACATCCCAACCTTTTGGAAAGGTTGAGCGCTTTTCCTCCTTCACTCTGCCCTTCTCAGTCCCTCACCACAAAAGTTTCAGCAGGAGTGATTAAGTTTCAAGACAACGAAAAATGATCTGCTGTTAAACCCAAGCCAAGACCTCTCAAAGGGACTTGTGTATGTTTACTGAGAAATTGCTTTGCAGAAGGTAGAAAAATGTTAGCTTCTGTATCATACCTTTGAAGCACATTGACATAGGGCCATCCTTCAGCAGTGATGGCTGGAAATGAAGGGTCTTCCAAGATCTATTATAGAGGGACTGAGTCTCTAACAATGACACCCTGGCATCCTTTGGATTACCAGAATTACCTGGGTAGCATAGGTCAGTACATACAAGCCAGGAAGATAACGCTGAAATCAACAGAGATCTTCCAATTGACTTTACTGCTCCCTCAAATGAAGCTTTCAGGGCATATGACTCACACTTTTACTACCAAACTGCATTTCTCTCACTACAGTGTACATTGAGGGTCAATACAAAACCTTAATAGCCAGGTTTTCCAGGATAGCACTTACATGAAAAATTTCCTCAAATTATGCTTTGTAGTTCTTTAATGAGAGACCAGAGAAGCAAAATAACATTTTTAGGGAGGTGATTGTACACCATGCTTACTCACAGCTAATGTCAGGCTGTTCCTCTCAGTGTTATCACCTGATGTAAAGGTTTCTACTGCCACAAAAGGACTAAAGGCATCCAACTTACAAATAAAGTCTCTCTTCCCCCATGCTCCTTCGAACTTACTGTCCAAGCTCTGAGCACCATAAGAGCTAAAGTAAATAGCCTAAATGATGACAGGTCAATTAGAGGATTGAAATCATGTCTGATTTCATAATCTGAGGTGTTATAAGTAACACAGAAAGGATTTGTCTACACCAACAAGAGTAAATATTTGATTTTTATCTTGACATTGTCCTTTCAAGGAAAGTCAGAGAGGGGAAGAGAGAGAGATTATAAAGAGGATACTAATGCATTGTAAAGCCAATCCTTTATGGATAACAGTGAGCTAGCAGTGGGAGGATGACACCAAGTCCTTCTAATTGTTAGAGAATGTCTTTACAAAAGGACCCATTCTGTCTACTAAAAGAGGTTTAAAAGGCCTTGATTAATTACTATGGGTGTCAGTCACAATCAATATTTCTGCCTCACACATGGTGAAGTCACACAAGGTAGGACATGGTCTGAGATCGAAATACAATCAGAAATACACATTGCATTGCTTGATTTGGTCAGAGAAAGGGTGTATTTGAGATAGTCACATGAGGAGGCCAGTAGTAAAAGAAATAATACTCAAGCCTCTACAGTCCTATTAGAGAAAAAGGAGAGTGAGATCTGGTTGCTCTTTTTGTCATTTTTTGTTGTTTTGTTCCAGTTTTGCCTTTATACCTGTCTCAATATTCTTCAATATTCTAATTCTCTCTTGGTTTGACAAAGAAAAGGAGATTTAAGTCTTAAAAGTAATTTGCAAGAATTTTATTCCATGCTCCAGAAACTGAAATTCATCTCTCAGTTTGCCACAATACTCATTGCAATTAAGGTGGCTATGAAAGGTGGGCAAGGTCTCTGCATCAGCTGAGCTGGGTTGACATGGAACTCAGGAAAACAAAGCTACTCATGGAAAACGTTTGTTTATAAAAGCCTAAAAGGACAAAAACAAAACAGAAAAAAAATCCTCTATCATTTAAGCCTGTCCATAAATCCAGTAAGACTGCAAAGTTGCAGCTTGCTTGGTATATTTTATGGACAGAGATCTTGCTGACTTGGCTGACACTAGCTGGGAGGCGGGGAAGGCAGGAAAGTTGAGATTTGGGGTGGGTAAACATTCCCATCCATCAAGTGATTGGATTTGCAACTAAAGCTGTGAAAGCCACGTCAGATTAATGTTGTCAGGGCAGGAATGATGTGAAAATCATCCATCTTTAATTCAAGTGACAGTATCAGGGAAAGCACACTTGGGGCCAGGGCAGTTCTGGACCCTGGGTACATTCAGGCCAAGGTGCAGGGGGAAAAACTCCCACCATGTGTACAACTGGCACATCTTCTCAGCTCTTTGCACTTGGTGCAGAGAACAGAGGGGAGAGTGGAGGACAGAGTCCAACAACCAGCCCTGCAATTTCCCTTCAGCTCCACATCTCTTTTGTTCAGAGCAAGATGCCCCAATTGTGCTGAACCGTGTGAAAAAAAACACAACCCACAGAGGCTTTTGTTCTCCGAAATCTCTCATCGGAGGAAAGAGCTGAGACTGAGCAATTTAATTCACGTAGGACTTTTGTGTCTTAATCCATGGAGCAAGGTTTTCAATCAGCTGTGGGGTGACAGGGGAAGGCAGCTCTGTGTGGGCTCCCCAGGGTGCAGGCGGGTGGGTGAAGGGCAGGGAGGGAGGCGAGGAGCTGAGCCGTGATCCGTCACAGAGCTCTCACCCTGCCTGAGAGGAGCCGACCAGGCATTACTCCACACCAGCTTTCAGGAATGCAAAGCAGCTTACGCGTGTAGGTCATTTCAGGACACTAATGATAATTAAAACGAACCCTAAAACACACTCACACACCAAATGACGGCAGGAAGCAGAGTCTGTGGGTGAAAAGAAAAGAGGTCCAACTCCTCCCTTAGGGGGCAGATGGAAGATGCACAGGAAACAAGCTTTAAGAAAACAGCACATACAAGGAGAATCTGCTGGAAGAAGGAGACTAGGGGTGTGTGTGTGTGGGGGGGGAAACAACAGAAAAAACCCAATGAAATTAAATAATCAAAGAAGAAACAACCAAACAAAGAGGAATATAATTTGGACTGTGAGAGCATGGAGACAAAGAAAAGTGGCTAACAGCCCTGGTTGCATGACTTGGGCACTGCCTCAGGCTATATAGGAGTCAACTGCTTTCCATCCCCAGTCCCTTCACACTTATGTAGCCCTGTCAGGGCAGGGACGATGTAACACCCTGACACTGAAACTGGGGGAAGTTTACCAGGGTGTGGGAATGACCTGCACTCTCATGCAGAATGGGACATACTTTGCTCCCTCCTCACCTACAGCCCGACCTAATGTTTCCAGCTACCAAAACATCACTGCTTGTCCTCACTGCTTACAGATTGTCTCAGCAGGAAAACTACCAGAGACCAAGATTTCTACAGTACTTGGAAATCAGAAGTCATCTGAGGAAACAGCAAAATTTTCTTCATATGGGTGATCCCTATATATACATATAAAACCATCTACACACATACAAACCTGTTCCTTTACATCCTGAGCTTTATGAAAGGTTTGCTTCTACTTTAAGGACACAGTTCAGGAAGGGCAGCTGTTGAATCACATTTCTCCATAGAGCATGCAGCTCTGAAACTAAATGTTATCATGAAAATCCCTGTGGGCTGAAGCAGGGAAGGAAAAACACACTCCTGACCTGCAGTTGTTAAAAACGGCTTTTTGCAGGAGAATGGTAATGTGAGGTGCTATCTTACAGAGGGTGAAAAAAAAAAACAAACCAAAAACCACCATGAATGCAAATTGTGCATGCTTTTGGTACCTTGAAAATCAAACCAAAACAAAAAAATACAGCACTGGATTTAATCACTATCAGATAGTGTTGGGACACGTCTGTGGTGTGCTGAGAGCCATGCATCTGCTCTTCAGGTAATCTGACCATGGTATCATGCTCAGAAGCTGTGTATTGCTGCCAAGGCAGGCTGATCTCTACTGCAGCATGCACGTGCAGGTGTGAAAGGGTGTGAAAGACAGAAGGCCAAGTAAGACAGGAACTCTCTGCTCTGTTCTGGTGAGACTCCACCTGGAGCACTGTGTCCTGCTCTGGGGTCCCCAGCATAGAAAGGGCATGGACATGTTAGAATGAGTTCAGAGAAGGCCACAAAGATGATCAGACAGGTGGAACTCCTCTCCTATGAATAGTCTGAGACAGTCAGGGCTGTTTATTCCAGAGAACAGAAGGCTTTAAGGTGACTTTATTGTGGCCTTTCAGAACCTAAAGGAGGTTTACAAGAAAGCTGGAGAGGGACTTTTTGCATGCGCATTTAGTGGCAGGACAAGGGGGAATGATTTTAATACGAAAGATAACAAAAATATTCTTTCTTGTGGGGGCGGAGAGGCACTGGCATTAGTTGCCCAGAGAATAGATGCCCCATCCCTGAAAAATTCCAGGGAATTTTTCCAACCCACCCAGGTTGGATGGGTCTCTGAGAAACCTCATCCAGTGGAAGGTGTCCCTACCCATGGCAGGACGTTTTAGTGAGATGATCTTTAAGGTCCCTCCAAACCAAAACACTTCTGTGACCCTGTGCTTCTAGACCTGGTTCCTCCCAAGCTCTGACTGCTGTAGAGACACATGATTAACAAGGCTAGAGAGATCCAGGTGGGCTGCTGTGATGGTTTTGAAGCGGCTGAGCCCATGACACCAAGATTTGGTGGCAAATAGTCAGTATGTTAGAAGAGCTCCGAGGCCTGGATGCTGACACCAACACATTGTAGCAGAGCTCTCTCTGCCTCCTGCCCCCTAGATGTGAACCACCAGCATCTTTCCTCCTTCCCACTGATCTCCTCTACCAGAAGCTAGGACCTGTGTAATATCTACAGATAGATCCTGTTCACTCAAGATCTTGTCAGGAAACTTGGTAAATAGCAAAAATTTCCACAGAAAGAAAAAGCCATCTCAGTGTTATTGAAATAATTAGAAATTAATCTAATTCAGATATTAGCATCCACATTTACAAATGTGAGGTGGAAACAGAAATGCTGCGTACACCATGTACACAGTACCTCTGACAATCATATCAGCTCCTTCTTGACAGCTTGGGGAAGAGAAGTAACTGTCATCCATGGTTTTCAAAAAGAAATCAAGACCCCTGTGAGGCCAGACAGCTACTGAAAGTCTGATCTGAATTTACTGCTGCAGACGGAGGGGGAAGTAAATGGCACTTTATGAACTCCATCATTTATTGACTCACCAACATTGTTTGCTTTTGGGGAGGCTGGTGATGCTTTTAAAACCTATTTTTCTTCACACTGTAAAGGGAGTTGCATTTGTTTGACTGCCTGCTCGGGCCTGATGGCAGCATCACCACCCCATGAGGCTAAGCAAGCTCCTTCTCCCTCATTTGAGTACTGAAAATGCTCCATTTCATAGGTGTTCTGCTTCGAGCCTTCTGACAACTGCCGTAAAGATACCCCCTGGAAACCCCACATGGTCCAGGAGCACACATTAAGGAATAATAACTGGGAACACCCAGAGGTCTTGTGAGTCTCCAGAGAGAAGACAGTGTCCCTCTGCAGCGTGTGCTGCTGAGTATGGTAGCCCCTAGGGCTACTCCAAATATCTGTAAAGTCTCTCAACCACAGAGGGTCCTTTAGCTTACAGAAAAGGGGAGTTGTAGTGTGCTTTAGATGTTCCTTTTGTGTTTTATTATATGTTTCTTATGTATTTTATGCATTTAATGGTTTGTTCTGTATATCCCCGTTCTTCCTGTGTTAATAGTCTGTCCCTAAAGCCGTATCCTCCTCCAAGTTGTCATTTTACCTTAACCCTGCCCCTTTGCCCGGAATGTTCCCTGTCTGTCTTCCCCATGGGCCAGCCCCTACCTAAATGCCACCCTGGAATTCCCCTAAACCTCATGCCCCATAGGCCCATGTGCCCCATTTTCCTCCCCAGGCTTTCCTTATTGGTTTATGCATTATAATCCCCTCCCTTTGCTCCTCCCTAGTCATACTGTCATTGGACCCTGCTCCCAACACCCCGCCTGTGTTCTGTCCCTTAAAACCCACTGCCCGGAGTGTATCAAGGTCCTTGCCCCTGCTCAGCTTTCGAGTTATGTTGTGTTTTAAGTTGGTTTAATAAACGATTCTCCGAGCTGCATGCAAGGCCCATCTCGTTATTTTACACTGATCCTGCGACGATTGCTGGGGTGTTTCAGGGTCTACGGGGGAGTGTCGCCCCTCGTCAGTGCACAGGGTCATCGTGCAGAGGTGCGTACCACGACAGCTGAGCATGGCCACACAGAGCTGCAGCAGCCATCCACCTCAGCCCTTCCTGCCAAAAACACTGGCGTAGCAGAACGAAGACAGTTTTAAGATCCTTGCATGACTTCAGGAAAATTGACTCACATGACAATCACCTAACTGCATCCAGGTGGAAGTTGGGCCATAGGGGGTTGACCCTGGCTGGACATCAGGAACCCATCAAACCTCTTTTACTGCCCTCCTCAGCTGGACAATGGAGAGAAAATATAACAAAAGTATCATGGGTCCATATAGGGAAAGGGAGAAATCACTCACCAGTTACTATCTCGGGCAAAACAGATTTGGCTTAGGGGAATTAGTTTAATTTACTACCAATCAAATCAGTGTAATAAGCAGAAATTAAACCAAATCTTAAAACACCTTTCACCCACACCTCCATCCTTCCCAGGCTCATATTCAGTCCTGATTTGCTCGACCTCAGTGGTAGAAGGGGATGGGAAATGGGGGCTGTGGTCAGCTCACCACACGATGTCTTTGCTGCTTCTTCCTCCACAGGGATTGGACTCCTCACACCCTGCTCCAGTGTGGGGTCCCTCCCACTGGAGACAGTCCTGCATGAACTGCTCCAGCCTGGGTCCTTCCCATGGGTTGCAGCTCTTCACAAGCACTCCCAGCGTGGTCATGCCTTCAGGAACACGCTGCTCCAGCTTAGTTCCCCATGGGATCACAAGCCCTGCCAGCAAACCTGCTCCAGCCTGGGCTCCTCTGTCCAGGGGACACAAGTCCTGTCAGGAGCCAGGCTGAAACAATGGGGGTTTGCTTTTTCTGCAGGAAGCTGACTGATGGTCCTTCTCTCATATTAAAATGAGAAGTGTAAGAACCAAGTAATTTTTTAATTGTAATAAAACAAGTGCCGTCAAATCCATCTCAAACCCATTCAAAAGATACTTAATGGGAAAAGAAGGTGGGAAGAGATGGAAGGAAAAAATAGGCAAAGAGAGACAGATGTGCACCAGGGGAGGTTTAGATGGGATATTAGGAAAGATTCTTAATTGAGAATGTTGTCAAGCATTGGAGCACGCTGCCCAGGGCAGTGTTGTCACCATTCCTGTAGAGATTTAAAAGAAATGCAGGTGTGGCACTTGAGGACATGGATTAGTGGTGGGCTCAGCAGTGCTGGTTGGACCAGATGATCCTAAAGGTATTTTCCAACCTTGATGAGTCTGTGACAAAGAGAGCTGGAAAATGAGACATTCATTTAAGGGGCATTTCTGCACAAGTGGTGAGTTATACCAGAAAGAGCCAGGGGTGGGAGAACCAGCAGAAACAGCAAGGAGAGGGAGCATGGGCTCCCAGCCCCCAGGCAAGCCCTGTTCCCCCCAGGAATGCCGTGCCTGTGCGGAAGGAGTGGGAGCAGTCTGGCCCGCTCAGTGCCGAGGGACACATCTCTGCTGCGCTCTTCACGTCCACTCCCACTTAAGCTGCCACAGAATAACCTTGTGCTCCCCGCTGTGCCACTGTGCAAGGGCTGGCAGGGGAAGGGGCTCGGGGATAATGAATGAAGCTCTATATTAGCCACAAAAGCACAGGACAGTCAAATGAAAGGGTAAAAGTATGGTCATGAAAGACAAGCAGTCACTCCGACTGTGTGCTGGAGGTAATTACTGCTATATAAATAAACCAGAGGGAAAAAAAAAATCTTTTAAAAATCTAATTACCATGCAGCACTGTGGGTTTCAACCTTGGTCAAGTACAGGCAGACCTGATTTACGCTCCATCATAAAATCCTAAGCACGAGGCTGGTCTCCCTCTCTCTTTACAATATGAGTCAGGGAATCAGCACAGGACACTTCTCGGAGAGGAACTGCCTGATAGATAGATGTGCCCATGTCTGGGTGGGTCAGCATCTCCAACAAGCCCAGGACTACACAAGTACACCACCTGCATGTCTATTTATCAGTTTTCCATCTGCAAGAGCATCATCTATTTTTTAAAAAACAAACAAACAAACAAAAAAAACCAAACAAAAAAAACCCACAAAAAAACAAAAAAAACCAAAACTAATCCTCTCAAACCTCTGTTTCACTTGACTTTTAGTATTTCTGATGATTAGTATTTCTCATGACCCTGAGTAAGGATATTTCCCTCTTGTACAGATCTGTCTTCTCTCTTTCAAGCATGCCGGGAGGCATTTTTGTGAAACTCCTAATTGTGTAGGAAAGGGAAACTGAGGTTGAGGCTTAATTTATCACTGACACTTTTGTCTCCTACTCAAGCAAGAGTTTTATACCCTGTTTGTTTGTTTGTTTTTTTTAAATCTCAATGTGAATGCCTTACCCATCATTCCAAGACAAATAATCACCCAAACTTAGATCTTTATTTCCTGTGCCTTTGCTTGTTGCAAGAGAGAAATCATCCAAGAAGAACAGTGGGTGAGTCAAGTGCAGCAGCTAACTTTAAATGCATCACTATTTTGAACTTGCAGAATTGAGGCACATTCACTAGCAGAGCAAAGTAAATCCTAAAGCCCATCTGATTCTCCTCATGTGGAACCAAGTGCTACACTGCAGCTTCTTAACTGCAGAAACACTTCTGAGAGCAATCAAGTCCAGGCTGGATTTGCAGCCCCACGTTCAGAGCTGTTGATATAAGTGGACAGGAAGCAGATTTCCCATCATGAGCAAACAAGAGACATGTTTTTCCCATTCCAAATTGAGAGAGAAAAATCAGAGCCTATTAAGTCAATAATTTTTGTCAGTAGACAAGCGTTCACACACATACACAAATATTAGGTAGGTGAAATATCTCATATAAATTTCTAACTGCAACACTGTTTAAAAACACTGCAACTTTGCTCAACAGATTTCAAATCTCAGCGTTGGTTAGATCTGAAACCAATCTTTTTCTTAAAGCCATATCAAAACAATATACTTCAATAATTCCTAAACATAAACACAGATCTGAAAGTGCTAGGACACCCTAGGGAAATAATAGCTCATTTTGTCATCTAATTGTTTTCAGCACTTTTGGAAAACAAACAGTGAAACCAGAATAAGTATTAAGCAGTAACAAAAGTCAGGAAACAAACACCATGAGAGTTCAAAAGTAAGACAATTTCCCTATCATCGTTAATGAGATTTATTACCCAGCATCTGTTATCCTACCTTTAAAAAGTCAAAGCCCACTTTTAATAATTGCCTCTTGCTTTTATACAGTATCTGGCACTTGCACGGTTTCCTTGATTAAACCTCAAAGCAGGTAAGCACTGTGATTCAGAGAAAGGAGGATTCAAAGGTAAAACAAATTGCTCACAGTTTCAGGGAAATCAGTGCCAGAGCAAAGAATTAGAGGTTCAAGCTTACACCCTGTACATTAAACATCCTGCAGCTAAAGCCTTAGCTACAATTGCCCACCACCACTCTGCATTTTTAGGCAACCCTGGAGGCAGTGAAACCTCTGTAGCTGGAGAAGTTACACAGATATAAACAGCCTCATGAGAAGAGCCCCTGGATGTTTAAAAGGACACGGCAAAGAACGTGGGTGCTGCTGTTCACAGGGCTGGTCGTGCACGGCACCGCCAGGGAAAAACTAATAGGTGCAAACACGTTGCAAACATCTTCAGACCTGAAGGTTTATGACCTGCAGAGGAATAACATTCTTGAAGAGCTTGTGTGAATTAATACACGTTTTCCAAGGGTGCTGTTGTGGCAGCAGTGGAGAGGCCTGGGTAACTGAGATGCCTCATTTGATCTTATGTTAAAGATGTTATGGGAATATGGGTGGTGTGGGGAAATAACTCACACCGTCTTGTACTCACTTCCAACAATCATATTTTTTAGCTTTTTAAATTAGGATCAAACCCTATTTTGATGAATTTCTTATTGGGCAAAGCAAGCAAAAACATTTGAGATTGCATTTTACTAGATGTGAAAATCTCAGCTGCAGCATTCCTGTAGCAGCAATTCTTGAAATGTGTTTCATCAAAACAATGACCCATGCCTCTAAATTTTATCCTATCTTCCTACAGCCCTTTCAGTCTGGGAAAATGTAAGCAGAGAGTTCAAACTGTCACAGATCCACTTACATTATATTTAAAAGTAAAAAGAAAGGGACAAATATTAAAATTCTTCCACACTAATAGAAACACAGACAGAACTCTAAAAGCAACTGGAATAGCTCTTGGGAACAGCTCTTGTATCTTGAATAAATACCTTGCAGTTTACAGCTTTCTATTAAAAAAAAAAAAAAAAAGGATATCTTCTCCTTTCCACCTTTCTTCAAGCTATACAAGAGCTTTATGTTGCAAAAAAACCCAAGGTGTTTGTTAAACCCCAGAATGGGCTTCCTTTATGTGTTTCTGAATATGTGCATTTTTAGGATGGGTTCTGGAAAAATGCATGTACAGCATGTGCCACACATCGAGGCTGCCCCTGCTCTAACAACTTTGCTCCATGCCCACAGTTCCAGGAGCGCGTGAGTGGCATGACTTGGAGCTTCACAGATGAACGACACCAGTGGAAGGCAGAACTGCAGGGACATCAAGAGGAACTCAGATGATTGTCATCAAACTGAAGTGCCTACTCTTCCTTGCTCTGTTCTCCACTCTCACATTTCTCTTTCTTCCCCATTTGACTGTGGCCTCTAAGCTCTTGGGTATCTGCAGCCTTTGCAGCATTCATAGTTTACTGAACTTTTCCCAGATATTTCTTTTTGCCAATGGGGATTTTATTTTAAAAGCTAAAAATAGAAAAAGAAAAATATCATTCATGTTAGCAGTGCAGGAAAGGCCATTATTGCTCTAAAAAAAAATTACAGAGTCTGATTTTGAGGAAGACAGGCAGTTGTCAGCTCATAGCAGAAGAGCCCCGTGGTCGCACATGGCTAATTCTCTTTTCAGGGTGATCCTCTCTCTACAGACTAGACAAGGAATAGTTTTGCTTACTCCTGTCTGATTCAGCTGACCTCAGGCAACCTTCCCCCAACTTGTCACAGTGTAAGAGTCATCAAGCAAAGAAAGTGCAGTGTGAATTTTGTGAAAGTTCAAAAGCACATCAGAGATTTTGACTTGTTCTTTTAAAGAAATAGGATGTGCCACACTTAAAAATGATCCTTTATGTTCCTGAAGTGCCTGAAAGTTATAGTAAGAGAGAAAATGTTTCAAGTGTTTAGCTCCTACTTTACTATACCGAGTTAGTGACAAAGGCTTTCAGGCAGAATATCTGAACAATAGAGGCTGCTCAGTAAGAGACAATCTCTAGAAAGAAATGCACAGGGACTTTATCTAGGGCAAACAAGACTATGTATTTAATATCCAGGCTATTACTGTTACTCTGTTGTGTCATGTAACTTATCCTGTGATGCAGTTTTCTCATCCAGGAAAAAAGGGATAATATATTTACTGTTTGCTTTAATCTCACAGTTATGTGACACAATCCAACAGAATTTGCTGTGAATTGTGGTTGAATTTCTGAACCACCCCAGCCCCCCAAAAAAACCCAATCACATCTTTAGTCTGTTTCTTAAATATCATTAAATGTGTTAAATATAATTAAATATATTGAATTCTGAGTACCATTCTTATTTTTTTTTTCACCACAATAATATGAATTTTTAAAAGTAAATTGAATTTTTCATAGTACTTCCTGCATGTCTCTAATATTGCACGGGATTAATAATAGAAGTTCTGAATTGCAGAAGAGAGAAATAAATTCTAGATAAAGGCATAATTTAAAATGTAAAAGGACAGAATTAGGCAATAAGAATTATACTCTGAGAGCAGGAGAAGTGAGTCTAAATCTGAGATGGAAACCTGACCACTGAGTCACGAGGCAAAACTAAAATTTATCAAACCCTAAAATTAATGTATTTATTCCAGGCTTTACTGACTGCAGCAGGGATCAGGACAATACATGCACTACTGATTCTGCCGCAATTCCATAACAAAGGATGGGAGGAATGTTTTGAAACTGGTTCACTTGTTCAGTTGCAGAGGAAGGCACTGAGCTACAACACTAACTTCATGGGGGAACTGTGCTCACAGGGCTTTTGGGATGCAGTGGAACCAGGTAATTTAACAGCAGTGTCCCAGAGGGACAAAAGCCTTACTCACTCCTACCTCACTAAACTCGCACTTTAAAACAAGCTTGTTCTTAAAACAAGCTTAGCTGGCTTACAAAGGCTTAAAATGTACCCTCAAATTCCTTCTCTCTTTCTGGCAAGGGCCCTCCTAAGCCCTGTGATGGCATCCCAGTGTTGCATCTGCAGCACACCCAGCTCATCTTGGGAGATTTTAGGGCTGTGTCAGGCTGGCAGAGGCTGGGTGAGGGCGGCCACACAGCAGTGTATTTATCGTGCGTCACTTAGGAGATGCAGAGTATTGCTTGGACACTTTAATAGATGCATCAGTGTTAACTGATTTGCTCTGAGGCACCATATGCTAATCAAATGGGGTGCGATGCATAATGTCTTATTAATGTCGTAATAAAGGAAATCTTGATGTGTTCCGTAATGTCTTTATGATTACCTTTAATTTTAGATAGCTGGTGAAGGAATGTGTGTTCAATACCTGGATCTGCTGTCTAATTGCCTGGGATATAACAAGAACCAAATACACAATAAAAGGCCAGGGGTTTTACTGGAGATGGCTGGTGACAAAATAAACCATAAATAAGTCTTACAATCTGAACAAGCCTGAAACACAACACCTGGATGGGCACATGAGATTGTTTTAGGCATATTTCGATTTCTTTTTATCTTTAGTCACCAACCTGGAGAAAGAAAATGTGTAGACAGAGGTATATAGCTTCAAAGGTGCTCCCAGGAGGTTTAAATACACGGGCCCAACAGATGTTTTACATTTACTTCTACAAATAAACACGCACATAGTTCTGTCATTCAATTTAAGCCACCCCTTATGCTGACGACAGCTTTCCAGGTAAAGTTACCTTAAGCCTGCTCATCTTTTCATAAATGCTCTTACTGCTTCCCTTCTTAACACACAAACACACACCACTACCACTTTGAATTACTTCTGAGAGTATGAAACAACATGAAAAATAAGCTCTTATTAACAGAGTTCGGATTCAGGTGTTTTGTTTTATGTAATTTGCCTAATCCTTAATGTATTTTGCATAGGAAAATGGTAGCTGTTCTCCCTTTTGTAACTGGGGAAACCGAGGCACAGAGTTCCAATAACCTGATATGCGTGACAGCACTTTGAATTTGGGATTAGACCTCAGGTCTCACAACTTCTAAATCAGCTTCTGAGCAAATAAGTGCTTGGAATGGAACTCCTCACATCAAACAGCATTGCTAGAAAATTTTGGTTTTGTTGTGTCAGATAAGAGGAGTTTCAGCAGTCTTGTACAAAAGCGGAATTTATTAAAAGCGACATCCTTGCTCTGTCAAAATTCTCACCCAAAACCTGGTGCTTTTGCAGGTATGCAAATATCACCCTTTCACCCTTCTTTTGTAGAGCAAGTTTTTAAACACCGACCCCCGAGGAAAGATTTTGCATCAGAGGGAATGAAATTGGACACAGAACACACGTGGAAGTTTATGCATGACCCTTCAGAAACAGAACTGCTTAGAGGTAACATCTGCCCCCCTTCATACAGACAGACTCCAGGATGGCTTGTTCCTAAACACATTCAACAGGTGCACACAGAGTTATTTTTCAGACAGGTGTTGATGAAACTAAGATCTGCATCTGGCCAATGTCACTGAAACGGAGAGGAAGGATTGGAAAGGGTGAATTCTGGATCTCTGAGTGAACTACAGGCTGCTACTTTAGCATGAATCAGAGAAAAGCCTCTGCAGGTCAGTGGAGTCACACCAGGGCAGGAGCAGTAAAAAGCTAAATGAAAACCAGGCCCAGGAATTAGAGCAGCAATGCTGCCTGGGCCCTAAGAGACAGCCAGAAACCCTTTGATAGAGTAAAATCCTCATACACTGCAAGAAACAACCTGCAAGAGAGTTCCCTGTCGGCATCATTAATGCATTCCCCAAAGCAGAAATCAGAAGGCTCTTTCCAGAGAAAGGATGCTGTAGAAAGGGGCTCCTTGTTTAATGACACCTGTGAATGTTTTGCCTAACGTGGAGACAAAGAAATTTGCCTTCTGACTTGGGATCAACACAGGGTGTTACAGGCCCAAAATTCATGGTCAAGGTGGGTGCAAGGGAGGGTGAAAAGTCACTTCACTAGTGGGATAGCTAGAGAGTGGTTTTACAATTCATGATTCCTTCTAGCCCTTTAACTTCCTGGATCATGGGATTTGCCTTCACTACGATCTGTTCCTCTGTCTTTTGGATTTATGAAAAATAGGGAACTGGTGCTCAGGATCAAGCAGAACAAAATCAAACAGCCCTGGGGACAGCCTTGGCCCCAGGTGAGAAAGAATCGAACTGTGCAAGTAGGCTAAGAGTCACATTTTCAGCTGTTACATGATTTTAAGTCTGGACTTGTGTTCCTGACCAGCTGAAAAAAATTATTACAAGGTACATAATGTTTCCTTCTCCATTTTCTTCGAGGTTCAGGTCTCAAATCAGTGTTGGTGTTTCTTAAGCTAGTGATCAGAGCTGTGAGGAATCCCAAAAGTTCAGCAGATCCAGAAGGAAATATTAATATCCAGTAGTTTGTGGATGCTTGTCTAATATCATCTTCACAACTTCTATAGACTGAGACAGTATGACAGTCCTAAGCAGTCCTCTTTTCCTATATATTGAAACTTACTCTTCCCTTTGGTAGTTGTAAACTCTCTGAACAGAGGAGTTACCAACCTCCATAGAAGCACACCTTCACATGACTTCCATGAGACAGAGGCCAAATTTGTGTCTGTCATTCTTCATTTTTTTCTTGCTCCTACCTCTAACCTTATACTTAATTATTTTATTTTCCTTTATCTGATAATGTAACTTTTACAACTTCTTTGCCACAAGCTAGTTTATACAAAGTCTAATTTGTATGGAAGTGGCTTGGTTCTTGACTTCTGTGCACTGCCACAGTGCTGGATAGCAAGATATTAGTTTCCTGTTCTTATTCAGATAGAAGGAATTTGTCACTCTGGTTCACCTGGACTTCTCAACAGTAGCACAGCCCAGGGTGACTCTGAAATAACCTGGAAATAGTAGAAAGGATTGATATTGGAAGAAGCTAAAAACAGAAACAGAAAAGGATGAGGAATTATAAAAATATATTTGAGTGTTAGGTCTGGTTTACATTTCTCCCCCAGAGCACCACTGAAAAACTCTGACCAATATAGATTCCACAGTTTCTGTTTATCCTATGAATATTGCTGCACCAGAGTAAAAATTATACATAGCACTTCAGACCAACTCCAGCTGAAACTTAAGATGAACTTGAATATCTCTGGGTTTGCCTAACCTGTATTCCTAATGCTGTTTGTTCTAAGTCAGCAAACCTTCGTTTCTACAGGGAATATTTGAACTTAAATCCTAATCCATATGAACAACGGCAAGAACACATAAGAGCGAGAATCGGAAATCTAAAAAAAGCTTTTTATTTTATTTTTTCATTCCCTGATAGCTCCATAGCTCTAAGCATTGTGGCTTCCACAGAAGGTAGCAGCACATTGCCAGCAGCATAGCTAATTAATTCCTCCTCACTTGTTCCATGTGGCTTCCTTACCCCCCATCCAACTGACCTATTGCTTCTCTTCAAGATAGGCTAAATTAATGATGATAGAATTAAGAAAGAAGTGAATTATTTCATTCCAGAAAGTATCAAAGCTTACATGATCCCAGCACTGAGTAGGCCAGAAGGATCAGTCCATTCCTTGGGGATTGTTTTTCTGGGCTCCACCCAGAGTTCTCATAAAAATCAATGGGAACTTAGCCTGGTCTGCAGTGGGTGACCTTTTGATTCTCAAGAGGTGCATAACACTTGGCATTTACTCTGTGCAGTGTCTTTCAGGAGAAGGGCTCAAAATATCTCTTTACACCAAGTCCCACAATATCCTCAAGGGGAAACTAAGCATTATCCTCATTTAATTAATGCATGGCCAAAGGCTAAACTACGTACTAAAGGAGGCTGATCCTTCAAGGTGCACAGCTTGCTCATGTTCTGGTGAAGCTGGTGGAGAGATGAACACACTGAGCACCAAACTGGATTAACCTCCAAGACCAAGGTCACTTTTCAGATCAGATATTCTTGCCTATCATTCTCCATCCAATGTTTACACTCAGTGCTTTCACCCACTGCTGCATCAAGATCCAAGTGACAGCAACAACCAGAAATATTTTAAACTGATTGTTTGTGGTGGTACGTGTCCATAATCTATCCAATCCTGAAGCACACTAATCCTGGGGCACACCCTTTCTCCTGTCAATCAGCACAGCCCAGCAAGCAGAAAGGCTCACTAGGAAGCCACCAACCTGCAAAGGATGTGGCTTTATTCTTGCAGTAGGCAGGACTTGACATATGGCCCTAAGGTAAGTCACCCCTCTCAGATCATCTGTGCTACTCCTATCTACTACCCTGACACTAATTATGAGTGTCTTGCTATCAACAATGAGCTGCCTAAAAGCAAGTAAGCAGGAAGGGGAACTGAGCCATAGACAAGCTAAGTAACTTCTAAAGTCATGTAGGATGTCTACTGCAGCCAGGGAATTCAGCAGAGTTGACTCAGGTCTTTGTGGAATTGAAATTCTGTCTATTGGACCATACGGAAAGAACAGAGATGTAAACTTCCCCTTGCTTATTCTCATCTGCCACCCACTCTTTCCCTCCTCCTTTATGGTCATAAAGCTGCTTATTTTCATTACATCCTAAGCACTTTCAGGCTTTCTGTACTTTTGAAGAAGACTTGATGGCTTGATTGAGACTCACAATAAACATGTAAGCAGGCAGATCCCTAAATTAGCCTGAAAATCCTGATGGATGCATTGTCATAAGAAAAGAAAACAGCAGCAGGGCTAAAGAAAACTTTAGCATGATGCAGACCAAAAACCAAATGCTCAGAGTTGGACTGAAACAGCATTATTATTTTTTTTTTCTGCATAGCAGCTGTAAAGCAGAATTAAGATAGCATGTCACTAAAAATAGGATCTCTCCTATGAGGGATAATGCCTACCATTATCTCAGAACCATTTGCTGCTCTACATTCAAAGAGCTCCTGAGTCTCTACAATAGGTGATCTAATTTCAAATGTTTGGTGTTAATGTTTGATGACCAGCAAACCCAAGGTGTATTTCAGAACAGTGCGTGAGTTTTCTTTGCTTCAGGGGCTGTACAAGGCATCCATTAGAAGGTGATGAGCTAACTGCAATCTTCTTGGAAGGTTTTACAATTGTACCAAGGTTTAAAGAGTTGCTGCTAAATGTACCTCAGATAGGCCCAGGTGTAAGACCAAGACACATATAGGTACCCTGACAAAGTCACTTTGAGCAGGAGAATGAGGATTTCAGGATCTGAAGCCAAATAAAAGTGGCAGTGAAGAGGAGGGACAACTTGATAAGTCAACCTCCAGTTATAAAACTACTGAGCATGTGTGCTGGAGGTGATTGAGCGCAGCCTTGAAAATGATAGCGGTGGAGAAAGTGTATGAAAAAAGCATCCTAAAGATGTCAGCTTGATTAATGCCAAAAGATTTCTTCAAAACTTGATTCCCCAGGTCTGTGTTTGTGTTCTCTTTGGCCACAGCCTCAGTTGCTAGTAAAGTGCAGGTTTTGTCGCAACAAAATCTCAGCTCCGAGAACTTGCAAGTTGTTCAGA
>WAAE01024239.1:0-40263 GCA_013400495.1 Nicator chloris
CCACCGGGCACGCCGGGGAAGGCCCGAGCCGGTACCCGCGGCCAAGCGCCCCCGGCGCGCCGCCACCTCCCGGCGGGGAGGGGCAGGCCGGGCAGAGACGCTCCGAGGGGGAAACTCCCCTGGGATGTGGAGGGGGCCAGCGGCCAACTCACCCGAGCCGTCGCTGCCGCGCACCGGGCCGGAGAGCAGGAAGGCGCCTGCGGACAGACAGGGAGTGTGAGTGTGGGTCAGGGCGCTGCTCCGCGCCCGCCTCGCCGCTCCCCGCGGTACCCACCGAGGAGCAGGGCCGACAGCCACATGACCGCGGGGCAGCCCAGAGCTGGGCCCAGGGGAGCGGCGTTCTGCCGGGTCACCGCGCCGTGCCCTACACACAGCCCCGCACCTCCGCCGAGCCGTACAGCCCACGGCAGCCGCCGCTCCCGCTTTAAACCTCCGGCGGGCGCATGAGCACTGGGGCGGGCGGGAGGGAAGGAGGGCACGGGGCTGGGCAGCTCCGCCGCTGGGCCCGGCAGGTGCTGCCCGCCCTCCCCCGCCGCGCCCCCCGCCGGCTTCTTCCGCCGGGAGCGGCGGCTCAGCGCTTCCCTGAGCAGTCGGGTGCAGCAATTCGCCTCCCTGGTCGGTAACTCGCCTGCTCCGGACGGGCAGTGGCCATGTGAGGACGTTCCCGTGCCCGGCGAAGCGCCTTTGCGGTTTGCCTTCCCGCCCCTGCCCACGCACCCCTCGATATCCCTTCCACCCACGGTTCTCCAACACCTTATGTCAGGTGTCTTTACTCCAGATATCTCGGGGAATGCGATCGAGGTGTTCGCTGCTTCACAGCGACCTGTGCCCGTTGCTCGAAGTTGAGGAAGGGACACAGCTGTCATCAGCACTACGAGGGGCTGCCCAGCTCGCCCCGCCCGCCCCGGGCCCGCCGGCTGCAGCCGCCGCCGTGCGGGGGCCTTACCTGGTCCCGCTGGGCGCTGCAGCGGGGAGCAGGGGGGGATTGAAGCCTAATTGAATCATTCGATGAGATGGAAATAGCCGAGCCGGCCTTTCGGGTATCGTTTCCGTTTGGTCTGAAACAATACTGCAGGTGCCTGCCTTTCATTTAAGTAAAACTTTGCTTAAATTAAATTAAAGGGGGGGGGGGGGAAGCAGCGAAACCAAAACAACCATCCCTCTAAAAACCAACCAACCAGCCAACCGAAAACCAAACCAAACTAATCAAACCAAACCCTCCACTTTACAGCCTCATCCGTTTCCGCAAGTGAACGCGCACACGCACGTGTGCTGTGAAGCACCGGCTGGCGCTGATGTGCACTGCACAGGTCACTTGAAATCGTGGGCAAAGGTCAGAAGTGCGTGTATTTTAACGAATGCCTTAAAATCCCACTTTGTGCCGGCCGCCAGCATACACTGTTTGACTTCTGCTGGGACAGCTGTTCTCGAAATTAACTTTTACATATAAATAAGCTTTCAGATTTCATAGGATTTGCCGGGGCAGAAAATTAAATGTGGGCGGGCGTTGCAGCTAGCCCTGAGAGCGACCGGCTTTGGGAGGCAGCTAGCTGCTCAGGGCAACTCACTTTAGGGGCTTTTTTCTTTTTTTTTCTTTTCTTTCTTTTTAAGATCCCATAAAAATGCCCTTTGTGAAATATCTCTTGGTATGATTGAAAATAAATGTAATTGAGAACTCTGCGATCCGTTCAGAGATATGTGGCCCGTAAAAGCAAAATAGGAAGCATGAGCGGATAAGTTATTTGTAATTTATTGCTTTTCCGGAGTTTAATTCAAGCAAAGCACAGAACCGGTGCAAACACGATACCCCTTTCCCCCACAGCTTTGATCGTCCCAGGAACACACTTTCGTGCTTCCCACACAGGATAAAGGTGGCGATGTTTTCCTCATGACAGGGTCTTCTCCTACGGGAGCATCTCAAATGCGAAATTATGCAAGGCAGTTGAAGGTGACAGGAACTTCTGCTGCCGTTTCTCTCATCCTCTCGGGATCCCGAGACCTTGTCAAGAAATTCCTGCCCGTCAGCAGGTTCCCTCTACTGCTGGAGGTGTCCTCGGGCGGGTCGGTCACACTTGGCCTCCGTGACAAAGGCCGCCGAAAGGTGTGTCCCTGAGCTTTTCCCCCTTGCGGGGCCTCCCGCAGGTGCGGTCTACTCGGCACAATTTTTGTGGCAACCCTCGGTCCCATTTTCCTAGAGTTGAGGTATTTAAGAGAGAAAGGACATTCGCTCAGTTTTTATTTTTAAAGAAAAGCCTGTGCAGCCAAAGGGCGCGCAGGGGGCGATGGCAGCCGTGGGGCGGGCAGCCCTGGCGGTGTGCCCCCCCCGCAAGCCACCGGGGCCACCCCGCTCCCTTCCCGGTGCCCGTGCCGCGGCTCCCGCCGCCAGCCCCGCTCCAGCCGGGCCTACGGAGGCGGCACAAAAGCGGAGCTCAAGCCCGGCCGCGGCGGGGGAGATGGTGTTGGTTCGTCCTGGGCTAATGCTTCAGCTTCTCTGGTGGAGAGAGCAAATTGCTCCGCAGAAACTTTTGTCACACGGCTGGGGTATTTGCCGCAGTGAGATGTCCCGGGAATACCTTCCTCCGGAGGTCGAGGGACAGGCAGGAAGAGCAGAGAGAGGCATCCCATTTATGCCGGGAAATACGGGAAATGCCTGAACCGAGGGAGACTGGATGCCCAGCCACACAGCCCCACAGAAACCTCTCTGTCCTTTGTGTGAAGAAAGGCTTTGTACAAAGATCAAAAAGCACAGAAGAAAGCACTAATTAAATTTTAAGCCCTATATTCCACTTGGGTAGGAAGGACCCTTCCTGTGCCTTGCAGTTCACTCGCTGGGAAAATACATTCACCCATTCTCATTGCAGTCGTCTGTTATCTCCTTTCTACATTTTTCTTTCCTCTGATTCCCTTCGTTTTCTGTAGGTTTGTGTTTCTGGCTTGTCCCTGCATTCCTTTCAGAACTACAATGCTTTCCTTTACGCCTTTTTTAGAAGTCATCCTGCAAACTGTTTGACACTGACTTGTGCATGTCGCCTTCAATTTTATGTTCAAGTGGTTCTGAGCTGTGCTTGAATTTTTTGAATGAAACCATGCTGTCTTGGGAACGGCATTAAGAAGTTGCCAGGAATGCTGGGATGAGACAGGCAAACTGATGCCAGGCTGATGGAGCACACACATGTGCCTGGTGCTGGGCAGCCATCTGTAGCAAGGCTGTTTGATGCCTTAGAGGCAGATGATTTCGGGGGACTTTACAGAGTTACATGCAAATGTTACCTTGCCTGTGGACACAGCCCTTTTCCTGACATCATTTGTTAGTTCACACCATCACCTTAGTTAGGCTTCTTTATGAAAATGAGTTTTTTGTTTTGTTCCCAAATTACTGTCTTCCTAGTAAAACAGAATCTTAGGAAAAACACTTAGGGAAAACACATCGAATAAACAACAGCATTCAAGCCAGAAGAAGGAAGCAGCACCTAAAGCAAAGACTGTAACGTGATTTTTTGATACCCTTTGTACTGGGTGGCAGGGGAAGTGCTAGTTTATGTAAATATAAGTGCATACATGCAGATATGTGGTATTAAGCAGCACCAGGGCACAGGCTGGAGCATTGGAGCTCTGCCACTGCTCCCGTCCCACTGCTGAAATGCTCCTTGGCAGCCCTTTGTCCCGCAGCACCTGCTGGGCTCCCAGCACAGGGGTTACTCCAGCCTGGAATCAACATTCCTTCCTTTTTGGAGGCAGAGAGTTCTCACATGCACAGACAGGCACCAGACCACGGCAGATGGCCAAGGCCCGTGGGGACACCTCAGCAGGGGCTGCAGGGACAGCAGGCACCTTGCCTGGCTTTGCACAGCCTGGAGTACTCTGCAGGAAGGCTTTTCTGGAGTGAACCCTTTGCCACATCCAGAGACAGCGTGGAACCACCTCAATGCACAGCGTAGCAGCCTGAGCACTGAGGAAGACAGGCATGCAGGCCTCCCCTTTCAAGAGTTCAAGCATGACTGCTAGCAAAAACTTCCTGATGGGCAGAAAACCCTCATCTGCCTGCAGTTTATACCTTTTAGATTAGCAATTTATTTTATACAGTAACTGCAGAGCTCTGTGAGGAGGGACTAGATGTGAGTCTGTCTCCTCTCCTATCAGGGCTTCCCCCATGAAAAGGGAGAAGACTGCCCATCTCTCACCCATGATTAGTACTGATCTCACCTCTGTCCCATCCTGTTGTGTGCCCTCCAGAGTAACCTGAGGGTGGGTCCTTACAATGATGTCTGAAGAGATTTTCTTTTTCAAGATAAAATTTTAACTATGTTTGTTACTGTGGATTCTATTACTGTGTTAATTCAAATAATTATCTTCTATATTTCACTGACATGAGGATAAAAAAGAGGCCTGGGGACATAGGTAAGGGCAAATAGATTAAATTTACTTCACATGTGAATTTTAAAAACATGTAAAATTGTAATGATTATTTCAGAAGTT
Source organism: Nicator chloris (assembly GCA_013400495.1). Classification (NCBI taxonomy): domain Eukaryota; kingdom Metazoa; phylum Chordata; class Aves; order Passeriformes; family Pycnonotidae; genus Nicator; species Nicator chloris. Next base: position 4,477 of record WAAE01024239.1, read on the forward strand.
CTTAATGGCTCTGGATTAATCCTTAGATGCTTAACTTGGGATATTATGAAGACCTTTGTTAGCCAGGAGGTGTATTTTTATTAACATTTTGAAAACTTTTTTGTGTTAAAACATTGAGGACTCTTAAATAATTCATGAAGACAAGGATGAGGCCCTGCTTCCATTTGCTGCCCATCCACCCTTCTGTTTCACTTGGTGCAGCAGTGCCATCGTGTGCAGGAGTACACTGTTAGTCAGAAAATCCCCTGAGAGCTGGGGATGCTGATCTCCGTGGCGAAACACAGAGAAAGGTGTGTGTTTCTGGAAACAGAATTTCAAATCCTGTTTCTATAGCCAGCACTTGTAGTCTGAAGGTTCATCCATCTGCTCAGTCAAGAGACCGCAGGTGCTGCTTCCTGTTCCATGGGCACACCTTTCTTGGAGAAATATGTATCTTTCTGTAAGCGAGGCACATTTTTCTGTTTGATATAAACATTAGGTTAATCCTGAATGGAAGTGCCCGATCAGAGCCTGCCTGTAGTCATATGGCTGTTATTGGATGTGTGGCTTCTGTTATTCCTGGCTCTGTAGATGGTGAACATGCTGTTCCTTCCACTTCCTTCGGTAACGGTCATCTGCACATTTTGAGGGTAATCCAGGGCACCACACACACACACACTGCAGCCATTCTTAAAAACACAAATTCTTCATCTTTCCTTCATGCGCACTTACATTTGCACACAATATTTGCAGGTCTTCATAAATTAAAAAGACATTCTCTGACTATAAAGTGGAGATACAGTGGATTCAATTTATCCTCTTTAACCCCTTATAATTGGAATAGAATGGGACAAGCAATATCTGTGGGTTGGAATTTGAATTGGTACCTTTTTCTCTTGATTGTTTTGAAACATCCAGGAAAATGAGATAATTGAGAAATATTTGTAAATGTGCATGACATGCGAAGATCCTCTGTAATGTGCTTTTATTGCTAGTCCAGAAAAGCACATATTGCCAAAACTAGCCAGTACTTGGCCATTTTGACAAGTAGAAATATGTCACTGCTGGATTGCCTAAAATCAGAACCATGCAAACCCATTTGTAACTCTTTTATTTCACTGAGCTTTTGAATGTAATAAGCTAACAGAAATGCAACCTAGCTGTATTTCATTAATTGAATGAGAAAACCCATGGTTTTGCTGAGCATGATTTAATCATCTACACAGATGGTTAAAAAGAGCCACTTTTTGGTTTCTGGAAAGAACAGACATTATGATACCTGTATCTCTGTATTATTATAATCTTTTGTTTAAAATATTTTTTTCAGAATTCTAATGACAGCAAAGTAAACAGATTTCTGATATCTATTTAAGTACCATTATATCTTTATTTAGTACTGAGATTTTAACACCCAGAGATTTCAGAAATAATTGTGTTTCTGTCATGTTCAATGCAGTATAGGCTTGTAGGAGAATAATTGTTGATCCAGGGCAGTTTGTAGTCTCTGGAGATGAAATGTCTCTTTTTTAAAATCAAGAGCACTATCATCTATCACTTATAGGGATGAAATTTCAGTTCAAATTTCACTTTGGCATGGATTGTAAGCATTTATGTGGGTTTTAAAATACTTTTAGTTTCTATTTTGAGGATTTAAAAAATAAAATTTGGCACTTGTTATTAAATGACTATTTTTTACACTTGGAGCTTGATTTATTCTCCAGAATTCAGCTCCTTTAGATAGAACTCATATCAGTCTACCAAGTGGTAGACTTGGGTTTTGACTTTTTTGCAGCTGAATTACTACCCATCTCCAGCAACAGATGGAGCTGTAACTATTTTTCTCTCATAGTCCTTCATTGTTCTTTTTCCCTCCTTCAGTAGTTATTTGAATATATTTTCTTAAAATGGGAATTCTTTACCACAACAATAATTGACTTCTAACTCCAAGTTATCTACCACTAGAAACACTTCTTCAGTAACTTCCTACAAGATATGGAAAGGGTGGGCAAGTTACAGAGCTGACAGCAAATTGCTTGCATTTTTCTTTCTCTGAAGGCAATGGCAAGTGTCAACCTTCTTTCTTTCTGCAGAAGTAAAGAGCTGTGGAGAGTTTGTGGCATCAGCTAATCATGGCTAAGGATGCCTGGATTTGTCTGGTGGCTGTTTTGGGTATGGGTAAAGGGGTTCTTGGTAATATTGTTTGACTCTTCTTGAATTAGGCAAAAAGAAGACTTCCCCCTGTGCATTTCCTTTGCAACAAAAATGATGGTTTAAAACTAGAATAATTCTGAAACTCTTCCTTAGCCAGGTTCACCACTCGTCTCTGCTTGGGCATGTAACTGGAGGGCAGCCATGGAAAAGGGAGCAAAAATGCCACCTACACAGGGATGTGCAGAGTGATGGTTTCCCTGAAGGGTAGTGGTCCTAGTCTGGATGGCTGAGTATCACAGCCACAGACTGACTCTGGGGTGGGATGCCTTTGGTGGTGGAACCCTGCCTTTCAGAGGAATGCCTAATACGAAGGGTAGATGGTTTTAAGGTCCTCTAAGGATGTACTGAAGGCTTTTTATATTTTAAGCTCTATGAGCATGTATGTTTGGCCTTTTGTGAGGCTGTTCTTTGAGACATTTCAGTGTATGCACTGGTATGGGAAGAGACAAGCCTGGTTCCTTTTGAAAGAACACAAGTTTGAGAGGAGAAAGCAAACAGTATATTGGCCTTTAGCTCTGCCAGTTCCAGTCAATACAGAGAGATGATATATTGTACAGAGTATTCAGCACACTGTTGGAATGAATAGCTAATGTCTTTAAAAATTTTTCAAGTGAATGGTAGTTCTGAGACACCAGAGATTTCTGGATTGATTCCTTTAGGTTCTATTGATTTTTATTTCTGTCTTTTAACATTGTATTCTGTCTTGTTAAATGGATCTTAAAAACCTATTCAGATCATGAAATCAAAGAGAGGAAATATTTTCCCCTCCAAAACAGCAGAGATTAAAAGATAGAAAAAAAACAATGCTGCTTTTATTTTAAAAGTCATGCTGAATGATGAATACAGATTTTCACTTTGGTGCAAAATTTTTTTTCCTATCAGCTATTGCCAGTTTGATAGAGATATAAAATATTTTGAAATAAAGAAGCAGTACAGAAATTAATGGCCATTCCTTTTCTTCCCATGGAGAGAATTTTTAAAAACAGGCGTTGCTGTAACCCTTTGCAATAGAAATTCAAGATGTTTTATTCATATATAGCTAGGGTAGTTTTGTAGGACTAGGATCTCTCTGAGCCCCTAAGTTCAGAACTACTTGGAAAAATATTAAGAATAGCATGGGTTATGGTAGAATTGCTGGAACTGTTTAGGATGACAATGTTTGCTTTGATGTCTCTGAGACTCACACCCTGTAAAGGATTTAAAGGCCATAAACTCATACGCTTTGTTCTCAGACTTTTGTTTTAATTCCTTCTGGTTTTACTGATATTTATTTCCTTTCTTTGGACACTGCTGTCTGTATTGGCCCTTAAAATCTTACTCAGATCATGATATCAAAAGAGAGGAAGTATGTTCTTGTATTGTCCAGCTTGGCAGGCGGATTGGTTAATTCTGAAAATGGGAGTGTGACAAAGGATTTGAAGTTCCTAATTTGTTACCTCAAGCATCATCACTATTCACTATCTCTGAATTGCACATTTATTTGTATATAGCATGACTTTTGCTACTGTGATGTAAGTACTTTCTTCTTGTAGTAACAATAGTGACACTGTTTGGTTATTGTCAGAAGAGAAAAAAATAGATTTTAAACTTTATATCTGAACCAAAACTGAAAGCATTTTATTAATTTTATTTTAATTTGATCACAAACAAATTATCGGTGTTTTATTTGACATTAGGGTTTCAATTAAAAATAATGGAATTTTGATTAAAAATGTGAGCAATTGTATTCCTTAAGCATTGTAAACCCCTTGCTTTTCTGAAATTAAATATCTGACTTTGATATATTAGAATATTCTAATATTACTATTACGGTAAAAACATGAGTTTTTTTCCACCAGATTTAATCTTACTTTCTAGAATACCTGTCTGCAGTTCTGTTTTCTGAATAATTCACTATTAGTAAAAAATATAGTTCTTCAGGTTTTTTTTCAGTTTTTGCATTTGCTTGCGTGTGTGAAACAAGTACTGTAAGAAATATTTACATATATCACCTGATAATTAACGATCAGTACAAACAGGTTAATCCACAGTTAACCCTTGTGAGACTCAAGTGTCTACGAAGCCAAGTACTTTTTGGTACTTTCTTGCCAGTGGCAGATGTGACAGTCTCACTTCTTTTCTCCCCCATGGATATGTCTCTCCAAGATATCTGCTTTTATTAGCAGCATTTGATCTCTCTCTAATGAGGTGACCACATTACAGCTTTGTCAAATTCCTTCCCAAGAATGGTACTTCATGTTCAGATTTTTTGTTTATGTCACACAGTGTCACAAAAAGGGCTGCTGCAACCCTCAGAAGTTGATTTATTGCAAGTACTCCTTGCTGGGAAAGATTGTTTTTATTTTTTGGTAGTATACATATTTTTAACTTTTAGAGAAGATTAAACTCACAATTTTTTCATTTGTTTGTACTGCAGCCATTTAATTAACATTAATTAGTTACGTGAAAATTAAGAATGTTTACCATGAAACTATGCTAAAGGAATGCTTAAATACACTTTTTAAATGTTTCTGATCCAAATACAGGCAACTTCTTAAAAGAACGCTGGTAGGAGGTCCATTCTTCAGTTTTATAAACATTTCTGTGCCTCACTGAGGCCCACAAGACCTGGGATAAAGCCAATGTAGACCAAATACAAGTTGGCTGATACATGTGCAGGACTTAAGGCCAATACAAATGCATCTATGAAATGCATGTGTATGAAAAATCTGGGGAAAACAGTTTGAAGGAGACCACCAACAAATAGATCACACATGAACATTTCTTTCATGTGGCTGAAAGAGAATCATTACAAATGTATTTGGACAGTTTTATTTGTAGATTGTAATTTACCATAGGGCAGGAGAGAAAATGGTATTTTACAAGTATGTCCAATTCAAGAGATGTAAAAAATAACCTATTATGCCACGTTGTAGAGGAACATATTAATATTTTAAAGAAGTTTTTGTAAGTGAAGCGGTTAATAGAACGGAAGAAAGAAATTACTAAATCGATGAAGTTGCTTTGTAATATGTGTCCAAAGAAATGTTTCATCATTTAGCAATGTTACACAGAAATACCAAGCTGAACTGATAAAATAAGTGCAAGTTACCGCTACGAATGCTGTGCTTCATCAGAAGATTTTAATAATTCATTAGGTGCTTGAAAGATGATCCAAATGTAAGAAAAACCCAACTCCATCTGCTAGGTAGCAGATGAAAGTGTGGCTGGTAAAAGACCTGGGGGCTGCAGCCCATGGGCTCATGTTCACGAGTCATCCTGAAGTCTGTGACAGTGAGCACTGTTCTGCCACAGCGAGCCTTGCAGATTTGCATTGTTTATTAGGATTAATTCTGTGCTCTAACTTTCAAAGGGAAATGTCACACTAATGCCAGCATTTATCGGTATCCAGCAAAATTTAGAGACAATGAGCCCTTGCTCTTTCAAAATCAAACACTCCATGAAGCAATTCTTTCCCCAGAAAGGGATTTGAACTCATTGTCACATCTGGCATATGCAAAGACACATCTAACTGTTTTGGGTTTTTTCTTTGCTTCCAGGAGAAAAAGACCAAATACAAAAAAAACCCCAAGCAAAACACCTCGCTTCATAACCAAAGCTACAAAAAATATATTGTGCTACAGCTGTCCCTCCCTTCCTGAGTTGCCCCATTCTGTCCTTTGTTTGTGGAGATAATGCTTTCTTTTCATTGTGAACAATTATCAGATTCACATTTTATGCATTTTTATAATGCAAATCTATTAATTTAGTTGACAATCTCTACAAGTTTAATGACATCTAAGTGTTTAATTTTTAACTTTGTGATTCAACTGTCAGTAAAAATTCAAAATCCAAACTGTATAATTTCATGGGGACAATATGTAGTACTGAATTAGATAAGTTAATAGATAAGTTAATTTTATCACTGGGAAACACTGTGGTAAGACCCATTTCTTTGGGTTTTTGAATAAAATTTTGAAGAAAATAGAATGTATGGAGTGTATTTCATAGCAGAAGTTTTGTTACATACTTCAAATACAAGATGACTCCCTAATGATGTCAAGCCATGTTACATGGGATGCACATGCATGCTGTTGACAAGTACAAACTGTAATGGGAATGCTGGATATCATTGTCTGGGAAATATTCATTACCCCCTTATTTTGGACTACAAGCTCATCTGATAATTTAGTAGTTGAGTTCCTTTGCCTTTCTCTGCAGGTACTGCAAAAGGTAAAGGAGTAATTCCTTTCAGAGGTGCTTCATTGAAAAGGGAAGGGAACAAATGGAGCCTACCTTCCTTTTGATGTGGGGACCCCTCCCTGGTGTGACTGATATCTGGCAGAGATGTACAGTGTGCATAGTATGAGGTTGAAGAAGGGCAGGTGCTGAATCCTGCCCTTGGGTCACAGCAATCCCAGGCAGCACTGCAGGCTGGGGGCAGAGTGCCTGGAAAGCTGCCTGGACAGGGACCTGGGAGTGCTGGTCNGAGAAAAGGAGGCACAGGGATGACCTTATCCCTCTCTAAAACTGCCTGAAGGGGAGACTGTAGCCAGGTGGGGATCAGTCTCTTCTCCCAGGCAACTGGCTGCAGCACCAGAGGAAATGTCCTCTAGCTATGCCAGCGGAGGTTCAGGCTGGACAACACAAAGAATTTCTTTGTTGAAAGGGTGGTCAGACATTGGACCAGGCTGTCCTGGGAAGTGGTGGAGTTACCATCCCTGGAAGTGATGAAATGACTGACCATGGCACTTTAATTAAACCACTGCTGTGGTTTAATTGACATGGTGGTATTGGGTCAAATGTTGGACTCGATGGTCTTGGAGGTTTTTTCCAGCCTTAATGACTCTATTCTATGATTCTGTGATTCAGGAGGTGACAGTCCTCTCTCCCATAAGTAAGTGCCTTTAGTGGTCTTGTGCCTGCGACCTCATTTGCTGTTTCCTGCCGTGCCAGGAGACTCGGGGATTCTGGCCACTGATGAATATCCTATCTCCACAGCTGATAGGAAGTAAAGCATAGATTTGTTTTGCACTGTGTGTAAAACTGAGTTCCACATAGCAGCGCTGATGAAAGTGATGGAAAAGGCTGTTAAATGTGTGAGATGATTTTGCACTGAAAGTTGAAATCAGGGTGGAGGTGTAGCAGCAGCCAGATGAGAGTTTTCATATCCCAGGGATAGATTGGATGTTGGTTGGCAGAGGAGCAGACAGGAAAACAAGAGGTGAATCTACAGGTGTTACACAGAAACAGCAGACTGGAGGAAGTAGTCTGTACATGTCAGTGTACATGCATTGGCTCTTTTGGGGGGGTGTTTAAAAAACTGGTATTTGTACTTACATAAATATATGTACACATCATATATAGACATTTATTGTTGAAGTGTGGTAACTGCAAGGGTAAATATGATGGGTTAACAGAAGGCTTTAGCATGCTGAGGATAACAGAGAAAATCACATGCAGTGTAAATGTTAGCACGGAACATTTTAGGGGCAAATTCACAAGTATGATTATTGTAAATGAGTTGTATTGCTACAGTCTTCTCCTGGAACAGCAATTGGTTGCAGAAGTGATTTTTTATGTCTGATATTACTGTGGCAACAAGATGTCAGCTGCAGTTCAGAAAAAGAAGCAACAAACTCTTGAAAATGAGGGTCAGACCAAATGAGAAAAGCCCAGAAAAAGGAAGAGGCAGGGAATGAAAAAAAGATGAAAAAAGATGAAAAAATATGAAAAAAGATGACAGGTGGGATACAGAATGGGAGAAATGACAGGAAAAAGAGATCTGACTGGATAGCTCCATTTCTTGTTCTTTTTCCCTGCTTACCATTTGAAGCACTGATTTTATTGTACTCTTCTCAAATGCTTTGAAGCTTTTGTCCAACCAGGAGTTACAAGAAGAAGTAGGCAGACATGGTGAATGTTTATTGACTTAACTGGAGTATAATATTGATAACAAACCAAAAGCCTTTTAGCTACACAGCAAGGAAACAGGATTAAATAAAACCCCAAATCCTCTTTGGCTGCAATATCAATCCCAGATCAGTCTCAGAGTGCAAGAGTTGCGAAAGTATCAAAAATATTCTAAAATTAAAGACTAAAATAGCTAATATTGATGTCCTGTTAAGGTACAGAAGCACCAATTGAATCAACTGAAAAACAGTTTGTTTATGCAGCCAGTCCTTCAAATAGGCATCTAGGAGCCAAATGACCATTAAAGAACACATGGAAGTGCTGAGAGAAAAGACAGTCCAGGGAGTGGGTTTTTCCTTTGCTGCTGCTTTCTGAGCTAGGACACTTCCTTATTTTAAAAATACCCCCTAGCAGTTAGTTCCCAGAAACCTGGAGAAGAGAGTTGCTACTGAGAACAAAGGGTAGGACTCATCCAGCAACAAATAAAGGAGAGAGAACTTCTTAGGAAAAAGTTTTCTCTTCCTCCTTCAAGTGTTTATTCAGTGCTTATAAGTAACGTAAGCACATGAACACCTTCTTGGTCTCTGTGGATGAGAAAGCACTGACAAGTCTCAAGGACTGCTCTACTCTCCTGTTTTTTCAGAGCAGTGCCCCTCTTCATTCCTGATTGAAAATGTCATATTTGTATCTGTGCACAGGTTTTTACTTTTATCAGAAAGGTACTACTATTTCCTCTCTATGACCATCATAAGAAAAGTGGTCGAGCAGGTGCTGTGTCACTATCACTGGAATTAAGTGCTTCTGCTGTGAACCACGGCCATCCAGTTTATTAGCAGAGATTTCTCTCGTGAATGTCTCAGGACTCAGATTTGGTGGAGTCCTTTAGAAGAGGCAGTTAATTAATTACACTGAGAGGATAAAAAAAGTGAGGAATTAGTTATTTAATACTGCAAGACATCTCTGTGTGTGTATTTAGCTATGGGCACAGAAAAACAAAGAAAAAATATTCTGATGATTTTTAAGCATTTTGGAAAGTCATTGTTCTCTCAGAGCTATGACAGAAAGACCAGTATTTTTCCTGCTCCCTGTATTGCACATGCAGTTGTTAACCCTGGATGTAGTTTCACCGTGCCCCACCTTCAGGTGGAAAGCCAGATGAAGAGGTCCTCTCTATCCTCCACCCCCAGCCGTGCTCTCAGCGACTCACCATCCTGCGCTCCTACAGCCGCCCATGTGCACAATGGCTTGTGGTGCCAGCCTGACAAAATCTGAAGGGATGCAGGTTAAAAATAGCTCCGCTAAAGGGTTATTTCCAGCAATCCGGTTTGCCCCGTGCTCCTGCGAGCAGTTGTTGTGGCATAGCTGGAGAGGGGAAGCTGCAGCGGAAGAGCGGGCCCACGCAGCCGGAGGTGGGAAGGAGAAGCAGATGCCAGCCTCCTGTGGCAGGATGTACTCTGCTGCCATTGACACCTTTGGAGCCATGGTGTGATCCTGCTCTTGCTGAAAACAATAGGTTAACCAGGGCCATGAGGGAGGTGGTCTTCTCAGCTCAACTCCCTAGAGCTGCAAAGGTTGTTTGTTAGTGGCTTTTTCTCTCCGAGAATCCTTCGCTGTTCTACAGTTCTACAGCTAGTTAATTAATAGTTACTAATAGTTCTACAACTGTCTTACATGAACCATTCCTTTTTGTGGTTGTGTTTTGGATTGTTTGTGTCAATTGCATATCTGCACGTAAAATTAGAAATCTGCAGACAAAAATTAGCAACTGAGGATATTCCAAGGACAATATTTAATATTCCGTAAACCAGCACATACTTCATTTCTGATTTGGGTACATATCTAAAGGATATGTGGTTAAAATTTAGTAGATTGTTTTAGTTGTATCCAAGATATTTGAAAGAGCCAAATGGGTTTTCTATGTCAACAATTTTTTTCCTGTTTCTGAAGCTTAAAATTGACTAGATAAAAATAATTTGTAAAATTATTTTAAAGATCTTTTTAATATACAATTTTTAATTTTCAAATTTTAAAAATAGACCTTTTGGGCATATCCATTGGGTCACTTATTAAATTAACTGGATCTGGTATATTCTCTTAAAATTTTTTCTCTTAAACTGTGGCTCATGGCTTGCATGTTGCTTAAGTGCCACAGGACAGTTTATTTTTATAATATTAAATTTGGGAATATTTATAGATAGTCCACTTGGCAGGGAATAGGAGGCTCGGGAGGATGTGTGAAAACAAGAAGGATGAATTCACCCAGTTTGAGTGGGCCCTTAGTGAGCAATGCCTGCTCTCCAACCTGACCAGCAGGGCACACTTAGAAGCTGCTGCACAAATCAGAAGATTTGAACCCAAAGGAAAAATAGCAGAGGGAGATGCATTTCATTTCACTATGAGCAGTAAAAAATATGTAGTCTTTTAATTCTTCCCTTATCAGTTATTCAGAGTCAGAATGAGTTATTAGAATAAAAATATTGCTTGAATTAATTTTGTTATAAATTAAGAACTGCCATAATTTCCAAGTCTTCCCAGTCTTGTGGTTAAAAGGTCTGGTTACACTTTCTCTTCCGAACCTCAACTGTATTAATTCATGAGCTTCAATTAATAAAACTCTTCTGAATAATCTTGATATCATCAAACCCCTTCCTCTACCCTCTGCCCTTTATCTGCTGAGGTGGATACTGGTCGTTCACAGGCACATCCAGAACTTGGATCCAAGGAGATAAAATTTCCTCCTAGTGGCTGCATCAGCTGTCTCCTCCATATTGACCTATTCCACATTTTTTGCACAGCAGCCTCTTCTCCACGGAAAGACAAATTCCTTTGTATCCCTATCCTGGCATCAGGTTGATCATGTCTGCTCTTTCAGATCTGCAGCAACTGTATCCTGACGATATGTACAGAGCAGTCAGAAACTGATCCTGGGGATTAAAAACAGGCTCTTGTGTTTAATAGGTGTCAACCTACACAGGGATGAGTTTCCAGCCCTCTGACCACCTGTCTCTCCCACCAAGTGCCATAACAAGGGACTTAACAAACTTTACAGGATTTGGCCCAGGCACAAGAAGAGCAATTTGTAAAATGAGTTGTCAGATGTGAATTCCCCATGCACACGGAGACTGGTCTCTAAAGCCTGTTATGTGCAGAGAAATTGAGATGCCTGTAGAGAACTGATCCTTATGCTACAAAACTGACTGGGTACTGGTTTGGGTATTAAAATAATTTCTATGGTGCTTCCCTTGCATTTCAGCAATATTTAATGAGAAAATTAAAAACGAAAGCTATACCAAAGCCAAATTCAAACAAAAAGTTGCTGATAAATTTTTTAAGTTGTAGTTGATGTGTTTCTTACACCTAGAAAAATAATTACTGGCATTCCAGTGAAAATGGGGCTCATTTTGCTGTTTTGTCCTTATTGGTACAAGGATAGATACAGCTTCAGCAGTGGGACAGCTTGTTACTTGTCTAAATGCAGATGCTACTTCATGGAGGGAGCAGACATACAGGAAGCTGCATTTCCATAGACTTTGAAGTATATATTAATAGAAGGATTGCGTGTTTTTTAAGGGAGGATAGCTGGCCAACAGTGGAAAATTAAGTGTCTAAAAAGTACTGTTGAAACAAGCGATCTATGATGTTGCCATTTTAATGAGGCCATTACAGTGCCAGTAATCCCTGCAAATATAATCTGTTGACAGACACTCACAAAAATGAACAGAAAGAAGCCAATAATCACTTACAAAATACTGCTTTTGAAACCACATTTCTAACAGTGGTTTGTTCATCCAAAACAGCAGAGGAAGCTAAGCCTGTCTGAGATTTTTTCTGATATTGAGAATTACTTGGAAGGAACTTTGAGTTATCTTTTCAAATTAAGAAAACTTCACCAATGGAATGCCAGCAATTGGGAATGCTGAGTTCTGAGAATTTCCTGCAATGGTAGGAGATGATAATATAAGTTTAAAATACATTGTGTTTTTTTATAAAAAATTACGCTCCTGATGGCTGAGAGCATCTCAAGGAAGCGCTGCAGTAATGTAGAGGTGATTCAGCAGAGTTCTGGACTTTCTGTTCACATAAGGCAAACTGACTTCAATGCAGCACAGCTATAGTATTAGCATGAGTAATTATACTCCAAATTTTAATGTTACATTTCACCTTACTTTGCTGAAACCTGTGGCCCATTTGTTGGTTGCATATGCCTCTCTTGCCCCGGTTTCCTGCCCGGAATGTGGTGGCTAAGTGTAAAAATAGATGACTATAAGTGTTTCTAGATGCTTGTAGCCAAATCCAAACTACCCACTACATGCACACTGACTTGCAGCCCATAGCAAGCCAGCTGGATCAATAAGCAGTGAAAACCCATCAGGGGCAAAGGAAGAAAGGGAACAGAAGAGGTCTAGTTCAAACTGCAGTGTACACACACAGAGCTGTGTTCCTGTCCACAGAAACAATCTGAACAACTCTATGAACATGTCATTAAAAATATGGATATAGTCTATATACATAGAAACCTAATTCAAACTGTATAGAGACTTGACATTTCAGAGAAAAAAGTTCGATTTTCTCAACTTACATGAAGATTTTCATACACTGTTTTCAAAAGTAAAATCCAATTACATTTCTCTTCTTAGTCTTCATAAATAGAGACAGATTTATATGCAAATATCTCCTTGTAACTAATCCTAACTAGAGCCTCATGTCTGCCAAACTGCCAGAATTTTGTCAAACAGCTACAAGCCTTGGCAGAAAAGACATGTGTACACATATACATATAGGTTTACAGTACATTCTGCCATCATGTTACTCTGTGGCCTGGAAAAAAGTGGTACTTGGAAGTTCATGAAATTTTACTAAGTCTTGACTTATGATGTGGACAGATTATACCACAGAAATTACAACTTTTTCACAAAATTTTAGGGCATGATAGGTCAACAGTTTACTTTGCATGCAATTGTGAGAGGTACAAAGAAAGAGATGAAGCAGTTAATTTGCAAGAGTACAGAAAATTATTAGTTTCTGTGGGGTTTATGATCCTTAGGACAAACTAGGATTTCTGAGAGGGCCAATGGAGCTGGGGTCTGGAGTGGCAGCATAGATCCTCATTAGCACTGTAGAAGCCTCTACTCTTATTGGCCTTGATCTCTTGCAAAGCTTTAATTCATTCTCTCTGCTGAATCACCCAGTCTGCTCTGAGGAGATCAAGGCTTTGGTAGGCTACTAGCTTTGGTAGTTTTGGGAAAAAGTCAGCTACACCTCCCTATACCCCATTTTCTCACATCTAAAATAGGAACAATAGGCCTTTGTTTGGTGAGGTTGCTCTAGGACAGCAGTACATGTACATGTTGCTGCTCTTATTATTTTACAAGTTTGGGACCAGCATGATGGGAGCACTCAGCGAGACCTACAAGCCAGGCAAAACCTCAAATCTTCAGACATTCACTTATCCTCAGATAACAGGCGGCTTTTTTTCTATTATCAACTGAACCTCAGACATGAATCCAGTTACTACTCAGTCCTTAAGTATATGATGATGCAAGCCTGATGCCACGTCACTGGCTCTGAGGGTTTGGTGATTCTTCCCTCTGAGGCTGAGATGGCTAGGCTCAAGAATTTTTCTTCAGGGAAAGCTTTAAGCTATCCTAAGCTCCATAGTCTATCACTGACTTGTGGCTCAAGATCTGCCTGGTCCAAAGGATTGTTTTCTCCTGTCAAGGATCAGCCTCTGTTCTGGCTTGTCAAGGGATGTGTTATCAGCTGGATGCCACCGCTTGTGTGTCAGCCTGTTCCAGCTTGTTCAGAGCAGTGCTCCCTGCTGGCAGGTGGTGTGCCAGTTCTCTGGTTCCTTTCATTGTTGTGGACTGGGTATTGTTAACTTAATTTGCACAATTTTTATGCACTTATGCCAAACAAAAGATATAGTTTGCTTCCTACTCTAAATCATAATTGCAAGTCATAGTAAGTCTGGATATGAGAAAAGCAGAAATAAAGTCCAAATGGACCTTCATGCTACATTTAGATCATCAGATGAAAGCACCTTAGAAAAGTAAAATGTTAGTGTGGCAGCTTAAGAATATAACATTATGATTAGGCAGATAGGACACTTATTTTCCAAATCCATTAGAAAATGAAAATTCAGTAGTGCTTGAAACTGATTGGCATGCAGAGCAATGATGCTACTGCCTTTTTGAGTACGAGGAGAAATACTTCATACTTTGTGTGGGGAGAAAGGGATGCATTGGTACTGTAGGGGTACCAAATCTCTGCAGGTTTGATCTCTGACGGGTTCTGCCTGTGTCACTGGCAAACTGTGAGGGTGTGCACTGTCCCATCACACATTCTGTTTCCCTGCAGAAAGAGTCAGAAGCACATCAGCATGGAGGAAGACAAAATTCTCCCTAAATACTTCCTCTGGGCTGTCAGTGGACCAGGGCTGTGGAAAGCCACTTGCCCCAGTGCCGGGCTGTGCCCCCTACCCCCTGCAGCCAAGACAAGGACTAAGAAGTGCCCTAAGGCACAGCTGCCGTACCTTGCAGGTACAGCCAGCACAAGCTGCACCGTGGTGCTGCCCCAGTGTCCTGGGCTGATGTTATTGTGTCCCCCCTCACCTCTCTGCTTCTATGGAGCTTGAAGGTGTCCCCTTTTCCTTTCTTCAGTCCAAGCACACCTGCGTGCCAGCCCCCAGCTGCTGCTTGCCCAGCGGCCCCGGGTCGGTGGCTGCAGGGAGCACGATTTCAGGGCACTAAGGGCTGGCACAAATGAAGCCATTTACTCCAGTGAGGAGCCCATTTGTCTGCTGGATTGTTCCACAACCCCTTCTGCAGTTTGGCTAATTAGTTACTTTTTCTTTTCGGATGAGTGAAAATCTCTAGGCTTAAACTAAAGCTTTGTGTCTCAAATGACTTTTATTTTTCCCCCACTAAATCTCTGTTGAAACAATTGCTGTATCTAAGGGCATTCTGAAGATTTCCATATAAATACCCACAGCAAATAGATGTCTGTTTTACTTGTGTTGTATCACGTTGCACTACATCTGTTGACATTTAGTCATTCCAAATACACGTTTTTATGCAAGCAGAAGATGTAAAACACGTAGTCAAGTAAGAGAACATGTTGTATTTTTTGTTGTATTTCAGTGAAACACTATACCTAGAATAAATAAATATAAGTGATAGTTGGGGTTTGTTTTTTTTCCTGTTTGGCCACAGAATGAAAAGCTGTAGTATTCCTTCATGCCATTTCTATTTTAATTATGTAACATTCCTAGGGAAATGGGCAGCTAATTTTGGTAGATATTGTAGGAAAAAATACTATTTTTTTTCCTTATATTTTTTTTAGTGGTGGTTTTTCAACATTCATAAGGTTGGATAAAAAACAAATATTACAACTTGGAAAACTGATATTCATGACTGACAGAAGCGTTTATCTGAGTGTTCAGGTCCTCTGGTACTTAAAAATTTCCATAGCTAATCTGATTCTTTCAAAAGGCTTCAGTCCACAGAAGTTAGAAATCATATGCTTAGAAAAAAACACACTAAAGCATTTTAGAAAAAGCATTGAAAAGAAGTAACGTGGCAGGATAATTAATAAGGAGGACTGGAAGAAAGAGTAGTGGGAAAATTTATGAGATCAAATCTTAACTTTCTTTTAGTCCCTTGTTTTGCTGGTTTCCGTTAGCAAATTGCTAGTGTAGTTTCCTGGGAAATATTCTTTAATAAACCTTTGTTCCTAGTGACAATTTAACATGTCAGCTAAATAGTAGCTGGAATTACAGACTACAGGCTTCTATGTGAGGAAAACATCTGGGCTGTGATACCTGGAAAGACAGGAGTAAATAAATAACACTGGAGATATGATGCTTGTAAATAAGGACAGAGTGTAACTGGGCTATTTTTATATATTTATTTTTAGAGAAGTTAGGGACGGATCCAAGAAATATTTTGGACTGTTTTGAAGATTAAAGGATTAAAAGAATTTTATTAGAATTGTATCAGTTTTGGAACATTTACCTAGCACATAATCTTCAACTGTATTTTTATTATTATATTTATTATTATATTATATTTTTAATTATGTTTCCCAGGCTGGTAAAGTAGATGAAGAATTTCACCAGCACGTTTACAAGTGTGAGAGAAGTGCTAGTGAAGAATAAGAAGCAGTGAGTGCATGGGGTGGGCTGTCTTTAAACCAGCTACAGACAGGAGTGAGTGTTGGAAACGGGAATTTACTGTGAAGGCATTTTCTGTGTGGCAAAGGTGTGTCATCGTGAACAAGGAAAAATGACCAATCTCTGCTGTATGTCCCAGTGTGAGAACACATCCATTGCTCTTCAGATCCTTGCCAAAGTCTTGCTATAAACCCATGAAAACCACACTCCTGACTTCTCAGGATGACTGCTCCACTAAGTGTAAAGCACCTCTGGTGCTCTCTACCTGCATGAGAGCTCTGCTGGGAACTGCTCAGGTATTGGCAGAGATGGCATAGCAGAGTTTGCTTGGATGGATGGGAGATGAGGAGGAGAGGGAGAGGCATGCAGGTGTAAGTCTTCACTAAGTAGAAAGATGACTCCTGCATCACAAATACACAATCCAGCTGTGATCAATCAGCTTTACCTTGACCTACCAGCTCCTTTTCAGCTAGTGTCATCCTCACCAGATTTCATGTTGTCAGCCAAAATACTATTGAGCCACACTCTTCCAAAGAGCTTTGTGTTTGAAAGTGATTATATTGCAATAAAAATAAAAATGTTACATATTTTAACAGGTTTCATTGTTTGTGCAAGTCAATCAAAGGCATGTCTGTTTGAGTTTGCATGAGATTAGTCTGAGATATTCTATGATATTCTTAGTTATATGTTGCATTTTACAGCAATTACATTCTTCATCAAACTATTTACATAATGTATTTAGCAGAGTTAATTTTTCTCTTTGAGTAAGAACGATAAGGATATATAATATCAATCTAAGACCAGTGGGACTGAGAGAGAGGAAAAAATTAAAATTACAGTTTTCAGAGTTCCAGGGACTAAACCCAAGCCAAAGTCCTTTCTGATCCTCAGCTCTGAGATCTTTATCTGGCTGGCTCTCCAGAGTACTCTGTCACCAGCTCTACTCTGGTTACTGTAGAGGTAGCCCTGAAGTCTGTTGGGTTTGGGTATCCACTCTGAAAAATGTGCCAGTTTTTGAGGAAAGTGATTTGGATTAGGTTGTACCCTTCTTGGAAAGCCTTCTAGTGCTGATGGAAGTGCTCCACAACGTGCAAGCAGTCCCACAACTCCTTCTTTTAGCAACAAAGCCTTGTTTGACATTGCCTTTCCTGCCTCTTTTATGGTCTGTGACCGCAGCAGTGAGGCATAAGGACCTAAGACTCGCAGTTTTCCAGACACTCCTTTGGATTTGTTGCATTCTGATACTGTTGCAGCTGGTTACTACGGTGTGAATCGCATCCCTCAGAGCTGCTGACACCCTAGAGAGCAAAGGGCTCCAAGTGGTCCATGGTCTGGAGTGCAGGATCATTAATCTCCCCTTAACCCTGGACATTGAATGCAGACACTCTCGCCCTGCATAAATCACTCAGCTCTGCCTTTTTCTCCAGAAAGTTTAATGTGCAGGGTCTAAGTCCTTGTTGCCACCAGCCACCTTCTGAGTGGCTGTCAGCCACTGTCAGGAATTAATGTAGAACGTAGCAAAGGACAAATCCTTTGCAATGCCTTGATGTGCACGTGATGGACAGTTTTGGTGTTAAATCAGACAGAAGAAAAACTGCAAACAAACTTGCAGAAAAAAAGACAGCGTTTTGCAGGGTGTGTTGGGTAACATCAGCAATAGGGTTTATCTGGAAATGGAAGCAGCATGGAAACATTGGATTTTCCTGTGTGTTAATATATATATACACACCAACACTACTCCCTGACAGCACTGGAAGAGTTGTCATGTAAATCCCTTTCTTCTTATATCTTCCCCAGTGTGTTTATCAACCTCATAACTAGCTCATAAAAGAAATTTAGGATCAAAGGCAATAAATTTGTGTACATAAAGGGTTTTTTTTTAAACATTCTGGCTTTAATATCTCTCAAAATGTCAAATAGCTTCACCAGTGGCTGCAATGTTCGCTGTGAGTGTTATTAAAAATTCACTGCCACTATTACGCTAACTAAGCCTTAACAGAAAATAGAACATTTTTAGGATGTTGGTGGGATGAAAGTGTTAAAACAATAACAGGAGGGAGTAGTTTCTCTCAAAGTGACCTTGAAGCTGGGGATGCTAAAAACATCAGTGTGGGAAAGCTCTATTTCTTATGCCTAATGTTGCTCATCCTCTGGCTGTTTCGAGAAGCAGAACTCCTGTGGAGAGAGAAAACACTCTCACAGACAGGCTCGAGGATAAACTGAGCCTAACAGAGCTGGTCTCCCTGTGTCTCTGCAGCCTGGCTTTGTTAGGGAGGTAATGAAACAAATCTACTCATTGCATTTCAGCTGTGGTTTAATGCTTGCTCTTGGTTACTGGTATGTGTTGATTCATACAGATGTGAGTAATTCCAAATTCATGAGCAGCCAGAAAAAAGATGGACATTTTATAACCATCACCTTTCAGGAAAATTTTAGGTAACCCTCTATCCTTATTTCACTGAACTGTTAATTTATTTGATTTCTGTCTTATTTCTCAGTGACTGATTTTATTTTTAATTATATTGATCCAAAATTATTATTATTAGATTATTAACAAGCTTGATAATTTTCAAGCAAGTTTTGAAGAATGTTTCTCACCTGACAGTCTCAATAATAACTGGTCCTCCAGCAAATGCTGAACAAGATTCCTTCTTTAATAAATACTACTTGATGTTTTCAAATGAAATTTAGGAATGCTACTCAGTTTGCACAACATCTAGTAACTAGTTTTTTTTTCCCCAGACTTAGTCCCCAAAAAACTTTCGCTTTATTTTAAGCATGATTTAAATTTAACATCTCTTTGTCAGGTGTTATGTTCCTGATGCCCATTAGTTAAACAATTTCTTTTTTTCTTTAGTGCCCAGATCTTTTCTTCTCTGTATAAATTTCTTCTCAGATTTGTTCTGCCCACCTTTTACCTTTCCTTATTTGTCACCTCTGTGATTATTTGTTCTCTACGTTGACCTTAATCTTCCTTGCCATGGGGCAGGGAGGCAAAAAAGTCAGAGGCCAAAGGCCTCTAGAAGAGAATAGATAAATCTCCCCACCTGAAACTTAAGGTCTATCCATTTCTCCCCTTTTACCAGCCTGAATTTTCTGTAAACTCAAGGTCTTGGCTAATTAGAGGGAGAGAGTGCCTGATTTTTGTGATATTGCTACTTGCTTACCTGTTAAGCAATTAATCTTATTTTCTCTCTCCTGAGGTTTGGGGTAGTAAGTATGGAAAATTTCTGTGGAGAGTGTTTTATTCTTATAAATAAATTTTCTTTTGTTTTTACTTCACATTCACTTTTCAGGGACTGACTTTACTTCCATGGTTAAAAATATCTTTTCACTTGTCTAAATCACTGACTTCACTGTTACCAAAATAATTAATTTGGTACAGCTGTAAACTTTCACTAAGGGTCATTTTATTTTGTGAATATTGAGATAAATTAGATTAGATTCTAAATTAGAAAAGTAATTTGGGAAATTTTCCTACTTCAGAAAAATAAGATTAACTCACTGCTTGAACACTTTCTGTTTTGGCTCATTGTATCTCCAAAATAGCTCAATATTGGACTTCCAAATGAGTACATTGGCCTAATCTGTTGGCTTTGGCAACTATTAATAGTGTTGAGTAGACTCTCTTCTCACTGATAATGGTTAAGCAGTTGTGCTTAAAATGACTTTGTTGATAGAACAGTTTCCACATGAGTGAAAGGCTCCTGAAAGAAGCTGTGGGTAGTACAGTAATCGGACTCTCCGTTTTGTGGCACTATTCAGAAATTCTGGAAATTCTGTAGAAATGCCAAATAACTTGTTTCCATGTGTTGTTTTTTGACTATTAGTTTTCAGTCTAGACTGTGAACCTTTATCTTCTGATTTAGAATTTGTGACTATTATCCTAACTTTAAATTAAGGGCAGGATTGCTTGAGGGTCAGGAAGAAACAAAACAGTTTTTACCACTAGAATTTTACCTTCTTATATTTAAGGTTTTGAAGTGTAACTTCAAAGTGAATCACTTGTCCTTTTCAATATTTAAGTGGTTTTGGAAAGGAGGAAATTCAAAGCGTTCCCTTGGCCTTTCCTTCTTCATGGCCTCATCATGTTACTGATTTTCAGGCTTCAGAAATTAAAAAAAACATGGAGGGTAAGAACCCTCCTGGCATGTAACACTCTTCAAACTCAACCATTTGTGCTTTAACTGTAGTGAAGATTTAATTGAAACAGATTGGGTTGGTGTGACATGGACTAGTCCCCTTGCCTGACAGTATCTCTGTGGATGGCTGCACAAAGAAGAGGGGCAGAAAAATGCACTGTTATCCTTGCTTGCCTGAGAGAGGGGTTTGAAGGCAGAGGAGGTATTTTATGATTGCCATATCTGAGGGTTCTTATTTCATGTGATTAAGATACTAGTAGAGATCTAAATAAAAGTAAATATTCTCTTACAAGGATGCTGATATTTTTTTATTATTCTAGTGAATGCCAAGTGGCACTCATTGTCACAAGTGAGTGAGAAAGAAAATAGGTGAAAAATGTCTGGTGAGTGAACAGAGAAAAGAGAGAAGAGTCATTTGTCTGGAGAAAATTAGCAAGTCAGCAACGAGTGATACCTTTAGCATTAACAGGGAAATAATTTTAGTACTTCTTAGGACATGGGCCTACTGGAATGAGTCCAGAGGGCCACAAGATGATAAGAGGGAGGGAGCACCTCTCCTGTAAGGAAATGCTAAAGGGTTGGGGCTGTTCAGCCTCAGAGGAGGCCTTGGGATGACCTAATTGTAGCTTTCCAGTACCTGAAGGGGCCTACAAGAATCCTGGAGAAGGAATTTTTACAAGAGCAGGTAATGACAGGAGACAGGACAAAGACAAACTGAAAGAGGGTACACTTAGATTAGATATTTGAAAAAAGTTCTTCAATATGAGGCTGGTGAGACACTGCAAGGATTTTTCAGGCAGTGATGGGCTAGAAGAGCTCTGAAAATAGTTCAACCATATTGATGTGAAAGTTGCCAGTAAAGAACAGAGTCTTGTCAGCAATACATTTATGGTGGGCTCTGAAGAGTAAAATAAAGTGCTTTGCTGCCCACAAACCTGCAGAAGCTCTGGACAGGACTTGGACACCGACTGCCCACAGTCTGAGCACTGTGCAGGTACCTGCAGATTGGCCCTGTAACCACTCCCAGGCCTCTGTCATGTAGGAGGAACTAATAAGATTGGGGAATTTCTCAAATTCCTTTCTACTTAAAGAACAGTTCATTTATTCAAACTTCTGAAAGGTAAGTTCATGCCGAGTGACCTTGTTTAATTTTTTTCATTGTGAATAGTGCTATTTGTTCAGTGAAGGCCTGTTTCAAAATGAGAGCTGTTTAAAGGTCAAACATAGTTTATAGCATCATTATTCACTTCATGTGCTCATTCTTTGGGAAGTGCATTCAGATACCTGATTGCTGCAAAAATATTTTTTCAAGGCAAAAGCTCTTCTATGGGCTAGAAGTCTTAGTTTTGAATTCAGGTAAAATATGCTATTTTACTGAGGCTTCAGAGTCATGTGTTAAAAAGCAGAATAAGATTAGTATTTTTTTTATTTTTTATTTTTTATATTTTTTATCTGATTTGATAAGGCCCATTTTCCTGTTGGAGGCACCTTTCTTGGCCTTCTGCCCCTATTCCTCAAACAAAAGTCTTTAGCTACACATGGCTTACTAGCTTAAGTACACTTTCAAAATGGTAATTTAAGAGCCCTGTATAGCCAAAATAGCTCTGTTCCGGAAGGACTCACAGCATGGTCTTTAAAACAGAACACCCAGCCAATAAACTGTTCTGTGTCACCTCAAAACATCTGCTGGAAAACAAGGCTATAATAGATACATTGTTCTCAGATCCTTTTTTCTTTTTTTGTTAAGTTCTATTAAGTAGCCAGTATTTCATTTCAGTAAAATAGGGCCCTATTCTCTTGAAGTAGGAAAAACTTTCCTTCTACAAGGATAATTCTGTATGCGTGCATGCCAGTTCTTTCTTTTACGTCTTTCCTTTTAGAGTTTCCAGTTAAGAGCTATTCTAACTCAAGTAGTGGCTGTTTACTCCCCTTGGCTGTTTCTTTCCTACCGTGCGTACGGCTCTCTCCTTCGTTCCCATTCCCCCGTTGTCCCAGTGCTGTTGCCTCACTGCCTAAAAAAGGGCAGTGTTCCCACGGGTGGCTGTGCTGCGTTTTCCCTTTGCTCTTTGCACCGTCACACGAGATGTCTGCTGCTCTCTGGGGTCTCTTCGGCATCCACAGCTCTCAAAAGAAGTAATGTGCGTTTTTGCTACAAACATAACCTCTTTTGTGGTCCGTGGGACAACACTGTCCCATGGGGAGATGTCCACATCAATTGGGTGTTTACGCTACAGCACTGGCTTCCATCCATGATTCTCCTTCCCTCTTTCCTCAAAGGTAGGGTGTGAAACAAGATGAAGTATTCTTAATCTACAAGGAAGATTTGTAGTTGCTTTTAGGTCTACAGGTCTAGAAATATAGAAGATAAAAACAGAATCTGTAGGTAGCTTTGGGATTCAGAGAGCTCATAACCCGAGAGGACCCCTTGGAGGTAGTTGGCTGAGAAGGAATCTCCTGAGGCCTTTCTTCTTATTCATCCTTTGATCAAAAGTGCTTGCCTCTGAAATGGCAAAGTTTAAAGACTGTCTACAAAAGCCTCTGCTATGAGCCAGCCCCTGAGAAGTGGCTGTATCTGTAGGCAAACTGGAAACAACATTTCCGCTGCCAGATGGACTTTCAGACAGTTACATTTTGATTGCAGTGGGGAAAAGAAAAAGGAACATTGAGTCATGAAAAACACTTTTATTAAAATAATAATAATAAAAAAATCAATTTCAAGTTAATTGCATTCCATTTAAATTATAGCCCATAATACCTACCGACTCACCAGTCAGGTTTAAAGTAAATAGCAAGCAAAATAACTTGATATAATTTGATGAGTAATAATTTATTTTAATTTACATCATCATGTCAATTCTTTCTGTTTCAAAACAACTGACTACTGACTTCTAAAATTTAGATGTAGGGATCTTTCAAACGAAATGAAATAAAAGCACTTCATAAGGAAGGCAACACATTCATCTAATTATAACTGTGATATGGAAAATGTTAAGATTCTTAAAACCATGTTTTGTATTTAATAATGAAATGTGTGTGTGGAAATATATATTGCAGGTCTGCCATTATAGTATGTAAAGTATTGATGTTTCTTATGAGTTTTGATGAGTTTGGGGATGAACAAAAGAACACACAAACCAGCATAAGATGCTGCAATTAAATATTCCTTGCCTGATGGTCTTCCATTATTTTACAAGAATTTGACCCTCACAGAGTTGTGTATCTTTGGAGGAGAACCAGTCTCTTCAAAAGACTTGTGAACCTGATTGTGTGCACTGCAAGGCAGTCCACTGGCATAAACTGATGTTTTTGTGTGCTTTCTTTCAAAATAGCTGTAGCAGTATTTGTACCAAAGATTAGTTTATATCCAACTTTTGTCTGATATGTGGAAGTGGTTGAGATTTTGTTTCCTTTTCAGTCCGAGCTTTCCAATAAAACAACTGTAGGATCAACCCAGTGTTTTTCATCTCCACCTTTATTTTGTATACCCACAGAGTTTTATAGGGTGGAACTGGAGCTGTGGCACCAAACAATGTGCAAGATTTCAGAGGCACCTGTAGTCACTTGAACTGCATTTTCTTTGTGCTTATGGCTTGACAACAAATACTCTCTGTATAGGCGGCATTCATCTTTTCCTAGTATTCAGTATTGTGCCTAAATATGTGAATTTATTCATTAGTTACTTGGTAACTGATTCTTCTAGGGAAGAATGCCAGCGTGGACCCAGTCTCATACCTGGCTCAGCAGGGTGTCCTTTTGGATGCTGGAGTTTCCTTCCTGGCTCTATTCGGTGACTGATATTTGATCTTCCCCTGGCCATCCTCCTGTGAAGGAGAGAGAAGGATGGGAGAGAGAAGGTGTCTATCCTGGGACCACCCCTGGAACGGAGCCCACTGTCATCTCTTGGTCCCCTACTCATGGCTGTTGTGGGAAGGGCATGGGAGCCTGTGTAGTCTCTCTGTAGGTTTGCTGACTGGTAGGATTTCTTTCCCTCCTTTATTTTCATTTTAGGGAAGATCTCCCCCTTGGACTTGTGGTGGAGTCTTTGTATGATCCCTCCCCCCGACACACTGCTGCCTGAGTGATCTCTACACCTTGGTGCCTTGGGAATGGCCTCGTTCTCCATTTGCCTTCTATAAGACAGGCTGAAACCACTTCAGTTACCAATCCTTATCACACTGGACAATGAAAATTGCCTTTCAGTGAATACACTTAAAGGTTCCTTAGATTTTCTATTGCCATTGTAGAAAAAGTAAATATATATATATATATGAACAGCTTCAAAATGTGGTATATTAACTAAATTATAGAGACATTTGCCCTTAATATCTTACTGTGAAAATTTCCAAAGAATGCAGTCCAGATCTCATCCTTTCTGTAGCCAGAGTTGCACTTATTTTCTTAGCACTGTTTTTGTTCCCAAAATGTGTGTTTATTAGAAATAGGTAACAGAAAGCAAGGTCATGTTGTGCCAAAGGATTCTTCTAAATGTGATGTGTTTTTGCTTCAGGAACTTTAGCTGTACAAATATTTCTGTGGGTTTGGGAAGAGAACTAGTTGTTTCCTCCGAGGCATCAATGCAAGTATTTTTGGGCTAAATCCTTGTCTCTGCTGGGACACTGGAGCCTGGCTGGGATACAGGTGAGCTTGGCACTTGAAGCCCAGATCCTGAGCAGATAGGGCCTGCACACAGGGAGGCCAGGCCAGGACAATAGCAGAACAAATTACTAATGACACCTAAAGGAGGAAAAGCAATTTGGAAAACATCATTCTGATTTGCTATTCATAATTTTACTGCCACGATAACAAAACATCAGATTTCATGAAGTTTTCACTGACTGTTTGACTAAGCAGGATGCTATCCTACCGTATAGGGACTGTTCTTTTCACCATAGATATTGCAGTGAATTGAGAGGGAGAGATAAGAAAAAGACAGAAAATCAATTCTAAGTAATAAGCGAGAAGTATTACCATTAAAAAACTCTTTAAACTGGCTCTGCAGAAGAGTGACCTGTTTTAGGTTCACCTGTTTACACATTGGGCCCTGAGCAGGCACAAATTCAACTTTTCCAGTGAGGAGAGGGTATGGCACCATTCTCCTCCTTGAGAGCCCTGGGCTGGTAACAACAGTGCTGTTCCTTGTCCTATGCAAGGCAGGGTTGACAGGCAGATGCCTTCCCTGGGGAGAAGTGTGATCTGCAGAAACATCAGAAAGCTGGTGATGTGGTCAGTAAAGATTTGTACAATTTCCCTGTAAGAATTTCAGAACAGTCCCACAGCATAACGTGATGGTTTTTCCTCCCTATTCTGCTTCAAACCATCACTTACCCCTCGTACAATAAAGGTGATTTCCAGCCTGACAGAGGTATAAAACCCACAGAAGGTAGATTTATATAGTTACCTTCCCTGTGTTGTAGAGTTTATCTTCACACTGCTTGCTTTCAAAGAGCTCATCAAAGCATGATTACAGTGAGGAAAGGCTGGCTAGCCAAAGCTTTTTTCTCTGGGAAGATAAAAAATATCCTCAGTACTGCACCTGGACAGACTACGACATTTAGGAGTGGGTATCTTTCCTTGTGAGTTACCAATCCAGACTATATCTGAATGGGGCCCACGGCCAATTAGTTATCAATGGGAATGGACTCATGTTCCAGTTCAAGGGTGAATCTACATCCCAGCTGGAGCTCAGCAGTTTAGCTGTCAACAATCCCAGGAAAATGAAGCAAAAGACACCCTCTGAGATGACTGGAACATGCTGCTAAGGGAATCTAAAGAAAAAATTGCACCACTGTGTTTCACTTTGACATACAGAAAGAGTTTATTTCAGTGGGCAACACAATTAGCTTTGCTATTACACAAGCTCTACATGAAAAAAGCATGCTTGCCTGTGAAACTTTTTGTGTCATAATCCATCATCTCTCCCTCATTTTTTTTTTCAGTTTTGTGACCTGATCCGAGAGTCTTTGTTATGAACACAAAGAACACACTTTATAAAAGAATGAACAAACCAAGTAGGAAGACATTGATCTCAAGGGATTTGTAGATGGAAGAAAATGTTGACCTTATTCAATCTATTTCACATGATGCATATTGTGGTAGAGAAAAAGTGTACAAACATAGACATTTGCACTTGAAACATTAAATATGTATGTGTTGATTTATGGTTTAAAAAGCCTTTTAAGAACATATATCATATTGAATGCAATAAACATTTCAGAACTGAGTTCCCTTTGTCATTTGGCAACTTATACAAAGTGTTGCAATTATTTCCCTGGTTTAGAGATGAAGGAAGAACCCAGGAAGCTTTGCCATTGTAGCTGAATGTACAAATGGTCCTAGGTAATTCCGGGGAGAAAATTAAACAGCTCAAGTAAGTCTAACACACAAAAAATTATTTGACCTGATCTGTGTCATTTTACCCTCCAAAATGAAACATGAACAATCCTATTATTTGTTAAAACTATCTTCAGTATGATTTGAAAGCCTTGGAAAGTCTACATGTATAGAGAAGGTAACAATTTATTTGGGGAAGGAGAAAAAGGTGGGGGAATGGTTTTAGCTGTAAGAAACACTATAGAGAACTGTATTCCTATCAGAAATTATTGAAAGAATCCACACCAGTTATTGTTAAGGAAAGCTACATACCCCTTCTGGGACTTCATTTTCATCCATTCATTTTCATCTATTGCTTTTCATGCTACATGCAGAATACAAGTAAGAATTCAGAGCAGTAAATGAGTTAAATTACCTGTCTATGTTGAGGTGCTAAAATCAATTCTCTGTAAAGGCAGTATGCCTTTGATCTAACCCTTTTGTATTGCCAGAAATAGGAACGCACACATGAGATGGGGTGACTGAAATAGGACCTGGAATGGATACTTCTGAGGCCTTTGGGCAAATGAGTCTGGTTTCACAGGATAAAGATCACTCCTCCATTACCACATCAAGCAAGCCAACCTATGCAATTATGAGAAGGAGCTGGAATATTTCAGGAATACAAAATTTAATCCTGCTTGGTTTACATAAGGGGAAAGACACAAGCAGATAAAGGGAAAGGTACGAAGTTTGTAATTAGAATTTAAAATGTCAGTGGCAATTGAACTACCTAATGGTTTGTAACTGTAGAAAAAAAAGATGCATTGGTGGATTCAATATGCAGGGTTTTGTATGCTGTTGAAGGATGGCACGTGCTGCAGTGACGTGACCATATTAAGGAGCAGAATGTATCTGAATGTTGCTGAAAACAACTGCAACTGCTGCACAGAATAGGGTTACTAAGCCACTTCCAAATAAAACAGAAGTGGTCAATTTATCTACTGATTCACAGTACAAAATATTAACATCTTCTCTGATTCTGAAGCTACACAGAACTCACTGACACTGTGGCTAACTTTTCTACACCACTAGAACACTGGCCAGGCTTGGCTTTCTCTGAGCCAGAGCCATCTGTCAGCAACGAGTCACAACTAATGAATGATCCAAACGAGAGGGAGTGGCTGTCTCCACGGTCAGTAAATAAGGGATATGATGTTTCAGCCCAACACCTTTTATTTCAGATCTCAAGAATGCAGCTGTGGTAGTTTTGATCTAAGTTCCCATGTACTCGCTTATAAACCTTTTACTTCCTAAACCTCACAGGATTGCTCTAGCCAACACACTGAAGTAACCATTGAGCAACTCCACTTTGGAGTACATCATTTAAATGGAAAGAGAAATGCTGCCCTTTGTTCAGCTCTAGTCCTGGAGCTGTGCACACACAGCTGCATTGGCTCTGTGACTGATAGCAGTGTTCCTGTTCTCTGTAGAACCTATGGGTTTTGGGGAAAACCTGCAATTTTACGTTCCATACAGATTGATGTAAACACCATCAATCAATAGCAAAATTTACTTCTAGCTTAAGTATGATTTCTATCTGATTTGCATCAGAGAGCATCACAAAAATTAGGCCATTTAAATGAAGTGCTGGTCTCCAGAAGCTGCTTTCCTTTATTCTGATTAATTTTTTTATTGTTATTTTTTTAGTGTCTAATTCTGAAAAAAACCAGAATTTTCACTAAATTCACATTAAGTCAGAAAAATATCCACCTAAATATTCTAAAACCAACTTAAAACAGGAAGGCAAGCAAAGGGCTATAATTTCAGAATGTACATGTATTCTGAAGTATGTGCAACTGTTTATAAGATTTGTCCATACTTCCTGACAGATTGTCAATTTTCCACAGCTGAAGACCAGATTACTCATTTGCTAATTTTCTTCCTGAGAACAGGTACAGCACTTGACACTCATCATTGTGCTGTCTTTACTTACCTAAATGGGAAGGTAGATACCAACAAGGAATTGCCTGTCCTGAGATGTGGAATCTGGAGCTGCTGTGCCAGAAGCTGGCACTGCCATTGATGCTGTGTCACCAGCTGGCGCTGTCAGAGCTTTATCAACAAAAAAGGGGCTAGAAAAGTTCCAAACCTCACTGGTCTTCCATGCAGCCACCTAAAATATTTATTAGCAACATGAATGCTACAAGCTTACTTAAAAGACTGAGACAGGCATAACCTCTAAGTAAAGGCCTTTGAGGGACCTTTGAGGATACAAAGGGCACTGTGACAGCTATAAATTGAAGCTTACCAAAGGGAGAGCTTATTTTTGTTTGCCTCTAGATGAAGCAGAGACTTCTTGTACAACCTTCCAAATCACTAAATCCAGAGGTCCTTGGGAAAAAGGGCCATGTAACAAAAACCTGCACGCCATAATTCAGGTTATGTTAGCAAGGAAGAAGCATGAGGTATGCACACTGTTACAGGGACAGAGCAGTACATGCATAACTTAAAGGTAAGAGAGCTTCAGGACTACTACTATAACTAAACCAGAAAACTATTTTGGAGATGAAGGAGAAGAATGTTTGAAATACAAAAGTTGTATTTATTAATTGTTTTGAAAACTGAAACCCCAAACTGACCAGAGCCTGCTCACACAGCAGACAAGAAGATCCACTTATAAAGCTGGGAACAAAAGAAACCTGTCTCCAGAGGCACTGTAAAGACGGAAAACAGATTTTTGAATGCAGCCACTGAAGTTAATTCTTTTATCTTTACACAGTTTACTGCAAAAGCACATTCTGTAAGCTGAGATTTAGGAGTGCTTCTCGTTCAAGTGAGCAGTGCCAAGATCTGGACAAAAACCAAGTGGCAGATTTTTCATAAGCTGGTTGTCAGCCGCAAGGTTAAAACTCCTTGCACAGGAAGCACAGTTGAGGAGGGATTATTTCAAGCGCCTGAAACTAACTCCCACAAGAAGCAATAAACACTTTGTAATTTTCTTTTCCTGACACACTCTGGCCTTGTTTTTGCAAACAAATATAGCATACATATATGTATATATATATGGAATTAGAATAACAAACTGCATTTGACAGTGAGTCCTTGCTTATTGAAACCTGGGACAGTGCTCACATGCAACAACTACAATGAACACCATAGTAAATACATTTATTGACTTGGCAAAATTAGAAATTTATAGCAGTATTGTGGAGTAGGTTACAACACTTAGATAATTAAATAACATTATTACTTTTTGATAACATGGTCTAGATTACGCGTATTATTCTTGTGGTACTTTTAAGGAATAGATCAACTGCATTTCTTGTACAGATGTTCTGAAAAACTATCTAGCTGGGGAAAGGGCACTGTGTTTAGTGCAAAACTAACATTCAACATTGAAAAACAGTGCAGAAAGCACTACTGAAAAATTTACAGTAAACCAGTAATTCTCACAGTTTGCTAATAAATCCACAAGAAATGTTTTCACTTTTTGAGTGTGTTAGGCCTTGTTTTGAAGTCGTATTATTGCTTCACCAGCACCTGTTTCCAGAGAGGAAGTTTCTAAAAGCAGACATCTCCATCTATAAAAAAGAATTTGTTATGTTCTCTGAGTTCTTGTAAACATTCTCCAGAATTATCATTACTGGATTCTTTAAACTACTAAACTGCCCCTACCTAATGGAATTGTTAAAAAACGTATTTTAAATATGTGCTTATACAAGTTAAGAGCTGTTTTGTGAGTATGACTTGGGTTCTTCCCAAACATAACAGTCAAAGCAGTTACAATAAAAAGTGCAGATGAAAATTATTAAAGATTTCAGTTTTACAGTTTGAAACTGACTGTGTTGGCAAGCAATTTTCTCTTAACCTTAAGAGAAAAGCTAAATTACTCTACCAGAAACTTGTGCTGAAACTACTGTACTGAAGGTATCTTCCAGCACATCTTTTGACCATAATGCAAAGACTGCACAAATCAAATTACTTTAGTAAAATAAAAGGGTAAGAAGTAGAAGTAGTTCTCTTACACTAAGGCTCTTTGTCTGTGGACCTGAAAGGCAGTTCTGCTCTTTTGAATTTTCTTAAATAAAGATATTCTGGCTTTCAAGAAGAACATAACTCCTAAAGACAGACTTGACCTTTCCTAAGAGCTATTGCCCTGCTTACCCTATCAGAAACTTACATATAAGAACTTGAATGCCATACTTTTCAGCCAGTTCTGTCATATACCATAGCTAGTACTGCAATTAAAATGCAATAACAGTGAAACTGACCTCCACCAAAAACAAAGCAGGTTTTATTTCTGAAATGCTGATATACACCATATTAATTAAAGATTTTTTTTAAAGTTATCATATTAATGAAATGGGTTTAAGTTTTAATATAATGACAAAATTAAAGATATGAAGATATTTGAATGTTGTAACAATTCTCTGTTGTCACGTTTCCATCCAGGTAATGGTGTTTCAGTCTTATTTCTGGCCAAGTTGGGACAGCTAAACATGAAGAGAAAAAAGTCATTAGATTGTTAATCTTATTCTTTCAGTCAAACTAATATTCAGTTCATACAGCAAATATTTCTGTCTTATATGCTCTGTTTGTCTCTGAGAACCAAGTGTCTTCTGGTGATAGAATATTTAATGCATAACTTCAGAGGAGAATAACGGAGCTTCAAATTTTCAGACTTGAATGCATCTCATGAAGTAAAGGCACAGTAACAGGTACAGAGTTAAGAAAAAAAATTGTTAGTTAAGCTGAATGAGGAGTTAAAAGCTAGCAAGTACTATTTGTCTCCTTGAAGTATAACAAGAATTAATTTAGTTCTTTAAAATGTAGTTTTGAATAACAACTTACTCTCCTCTTAGTAGGACATAAAACCATGGGTGGTGACAGCTACAGAAGGGCTATTTGCTGACCACTACAAATAATTTTTATTTTGTATTTTATTGGAATGAGGCATAGAGAAGTAATGATGTTATTAACAGCACTAAAAGACAGAGTTTAGACAGAGTCCCACTAGGCCAGTACTTTTATATCTGTATATCTATAGATATTTATAAACCAAGACAAAAGTTTAAACATCTTGCAACTTGAAAAAGTTACAAGAAAACCCTGGAAAGAGATGCTCTTTGTGAAAGTTCCAAGAACTGACTCAATTTTTTTGCAATAGGATTAATGTAAAGACAATTATTATGAACTTGTTTACCTGCATTACCTGTGTGAACTCACATTGATAACAGGCCTTCAACAGCTAATTAAAAATAATGACTTCAAACCCCACTTCAAGCAAATAAAAAAAGATAGGTAATGCATTAATCTTTCACAGATTGAGTTTTTTGGTAAAAATGCATGGAGACGTAGAGTTACATAAATCAACTTACAGATAAAGAAGTAATAAATGTTATAGAGGTTATCAAAGTTATCTACCTGTTTTATAAACTGTGTAGCATTAAAAAGTTCACTGCAGCCGTACAGGACATGTTTGCCTTGTTTACCCTGAAAAAGAAGAGTCCATAGGAAATCAACTGTTTAACAGAGTAGTAGAAGATTAACAAGCAGTACTTTTTTATGCATCTACAAAAGGAAATTAAAGGATATACTAAATTATTTTGCACAGAACAGTATGCTAGCCTCCTCTTGTAGGCTCCCTGTGCCTCGCAATTTGATGACACATTTTCAGCATGTTGAATTGAACTTGGACGATACATTTATTTTGAGGCACAATCTACCTTAATGACAGTATAAATATTTCCTTTTGACATTGTGAGATAGTCCATTCTAGCACAGAACCACAAATAATTAGATTTGGAAGGTTTCTCTTAATTCTTCTACAGTAAAATCCCAGAATGTCAAAGCTGAGTGAACATTGCTTCCTGTTTTAGAAAGTTTTAAAATACTTTCTCTGTGCTTTCAGAAGCAAACTGGCAAAAGGGATAGCGCTTAGAAAAATAAAGCCGTGAAAAAAATTATTGTGGTATCTGCTTGCAAGAACAGAGCTGTTGATTTTTCTCTTTTTTATTCTGGAAGAAGACTGACTGAATTTGAGAATAATTAATAAGCTACATCTGTGGAAACAATAGATGCCAGAAGCCTACCGCAAGGAAAAGCAAATTTCGTTGGATAAGACTGGAAGTGTCACCTGGGAGAGGCACACAGTTTTCCAGGGTGTGGGAGGACAAATAAAGGTTTTCATTAACCTTCCTTGTTTATTCAAGAGCAAAGGGCTAAGTGGAATAAAGGTGAGGGAGTCTTCCCCCTTGGGAGGTCATCTCCCACTGCTCAAGTACACAGTCTGAATGGAGAAACATACAGCACCCTTCAGCTGTGACAACTGTGATGAAAAACCTCTGTTCACAGGTTCCAAAGGAAGAAAGAGTATGTTCAACTTCTGACTCTCCATAAGATCTAACATTACCATTTCCATAGTTTTCAGTTCCTTCTGTTTTACAAATGACCTCTTGTTTGCCCTCTTATTCCTCTGAAACTTCAGCTTCCTGCCACTTTGTATGAAGTGCTGAGTGTTACACGTGTCATCACACAAGTGCCCTGTATATACACATACACAGCAAACCTCAGCTCTGTCAGCATGCAGCTACAATCAGGGAAGTGAACTAACCTCTAGGGAATTCAGAGATTTTTTTAAGATGGAAGTAACAAATACTCATCCTCTTGGGTAACTTTTGGATCGATATAGTAGCTGAAGTGGCTTTGGGCAGACTGAGGAGCAAGCTAAACACCCAAGAGTGTGCCAACACACTCTGCCACAGGCAGATACCTCACTGAATTAATTACCTAGGATAGTGACGAGTGCTAAGCCAAACTTAAATGATTTCTTTAATTTACATTCCTCTTCCTATCCTTTCCTCTATCCAGACCAGCTCTGTTCCAACATGGCTGCCTGTTATAGGGAGAAACTCAGCACATGTGTTCTGACTCTGCATTCTTCAAAATTTACCTGGAGATAAAACTCCCATGTGCTTTGTAGAATAACTGTCTTTCAATCACGAATGCTCCATATTTATTATTTTGTGTGAAAAGCCTCAATTCAGTCTACCAGAGGACAGGACAACTGTACCATGAAAAAGGTTAAGATTAGGAAGAAAGAATGGTGTGCTGCTGCTGTTAAATAATTTATTCGCTTCTTTAGAATTTTACTAAGGTTGCTTTGGCTTTTTTTTTTAATTCCTGGAAAGTGCTTGAATACCAGTCCTGCCTCCCAGGAATTGTAATGATTTAGTTATTTTTCTCCATCCGCTGGTTTTTGGTATACATGTGTTCTCCTCGTTTGGCCAGTTGTAATCACAGGAATTTAATCTGTTACACTAGCATGACATAGTTGGTTACATATTTTCTTACTTGTCCATATAACGCCTTGTATGATTTCTACACAGAATTAAATTATGCAGTTTAACAAGAAGAAGCTTCTATGAACTCAGTAGTGAAAACTTCTAACTGTGGGTAATAAATGCTTAGATATTGGTGCCAATCTCATATTTACTTTAACAGATAGCATAGGATTTGCATTTTGTTGGTTTCTAAACAACATACTTTATGCTCAAGTCAGATTGTCATACAGTACAATGCTGTTATCTGCAGGTCTGAGTTTGAAATGACTCCATATTGTGAAGCTGCATAAAAAAAAGCACTGGGGTATCTCTTTTGCAAGATTTATGAAAACTAGAGAATTCTGAGCAGTTCCTTACTTTCAAGGTTATGATATGCAACAGCTGCTTTATTTAACACCAGCACGTGAAAACTACTAACAGGACTCTAAAACAGGTTAATTCAGTTTGCTGCATCTGCAGACATTTTTCAACCCCTTTGGTGTGCATGAACACAAAATAAAAGAGAATGCAGTTTATTTACTCAACTCCAAAGAGCAACATGAGCAAAATACCAGAAACAGTAAGTCTTTGTTGGTCTGAATTAGTAATCCACAATTTCTACTGATTTCTTACATTGCTTTTTTCCCAGACTCAGTGTAGAATAAGATGTTATGGCTAATTTCATAGACTTTGTCTTCTAAATATTACAGAAAACATGCTCTATCTGGTTTCTATCAGTAACTTACGGACTATAACTGACAGAAGAACACATACCTTT
Organism: Nicator chloris; assembly: GCA_013400495.1. Lineage (NCBI taxonomy): Eukaryota > Metazoa > Chordata > Aves > Passeriformes > Pycnonotidae > Nicator > Nicator chloris. Next base: position 39,283 of record WAAE01024239.1, read on the forward strand.
ATGTAGTCAATCAGATTTTGATATTCAATATAGTTGCCTCCTCCAACTACAAACACTATGGCCTAAAAGGCAACAGACATATTATTAGTGTATGCATTCAAGTTCTTAAAATTTCAGTAGTGATATACCAGATAATTAAACCTACAATGACAATCATCACAATCACACTGCAGTCTTGTAAGAACTGGATACAGAACCACTGCTTCCTATCTGAAAGAAGATATTTGAAGTTTTGGCAGGATGCAGAATAGCAAGCTGGGAGCTTTTAACATGTCACTCTCTTCTACTAAGACATACTTGATACATATACAGTGTCAACATGTTCCTTTTTTTGTCCAGAGATGTCTCCAGTGAGGAAGAGTTAAAATATCTCCATGGATGTTTAAGTATTCATTTGGGCCATAATAAAATACTTCTATCATAAAGAAATACACTTTTTCATAATTTTTTCCCTTCCTACCTACTACCGGTAATAATTTGTAATATTACAGGTATTTTCTGGGCTGTGTTTAAAAGAGAACAATTCTTGACTAGAAAAAGGAGACTTAATAGTTGTATTATTGTTGTTAACATTCATTATCCAAAATAGTTTGACCATACTATATGAATTTTATATAGACTTTATCTTACTACTGACATTTTTGGTATGACCATCGGTAGCCGTAAGTGTATCTAGGATACCACATGGTATTTCTTTTGTTCCTGAGGATAATTAGGACGCTTCATGAGAAATCTGAAACATTTGTATATTGCCAAGGCAAATATTTTGCTTATGAAACTTGGTACTAAGGTCAGATAAGACTTTTTCTATTTGTAAAGATTTCCATTGAAAAATACTGGAAGTTACAGGCATTTGTATGAAATGGTAACATTCATTATTTTGTTTTTTTTCCTTTAACTGCAGAGACTCCTTAATATAATCATTTATATCAACACTGTTGTTTAAGGCTGGACAAAGGATTAAATGCAGAGAGCATTCTG
>WAAE01024241.1:0-30293 GCA_013400495.1 Nicator chloris
TTTAAAAATATTTTTATTATTAATTAATAAAGAAGTAATAAATTTTAAAATATTTCAATTAAAAAGGGACTGATTTTGGTTGCTTAATTTCCAATTATTTAAAAAGGTATCTGATTTTCAGAAGTTAAGGTTTGAGCGTAGTTGTTCACAGGCCTGCTAGGAGTCAATTGTATTGAAATAGAGGTAATTCCTTATTTGAATAAATTTCTTTTCTGTAATGTGGGACTGCATCCAGGTAATTACCTAGATGATTAAGCTATGCTGGGAAATGACTAAAATTAACTCCCTATTTCAGATGAAATCAACTACATTGAACAAGACAGTATGATGTGATTCTGTGGATGTATCACACCTCAGGTGGCTTCTGTAGTCAATGGACTTCAAGAACTTAGGTAATCATAATAATGGGTGGACTTGCTCACTCTTCATGGAGTGGATGAAAGTATCACCTCCAATGCAGTGCGTAAGAAATGAAACCCTTGTGCAAAGTCTGATGTTAACTGCACAGAGCAAATACGAAAATAAATTGAACTTCCATTTCTGCCTCAGTCAGCAGATTCTCAAAGTGATTGATGCAAGCAGCGTGGTATCTCTCCTCCTATTGATACAATCATTATAGAGTGTTGATACAATCATTATAGAATATGACCATCAATGAGGCATCTTGCCTATGTAAAATACTGTTTTTTCACATACATTATATGAGTAAAAGAGGTTCACAAAATTAAGATTAGCACATCCAAAACACTGAGGAAAGCAATACCATGATAGAATATGTTGAGTTTCTTTTCAATTCACTGTTTATAACCCTAGAAAAATAAACTAACAGATGAAATAATACCCAAGAATTAGGATTCCCAGAACAGTATGTGACTGTAATCCTTCTCAAATGAATGCTATTGCTATACCACCACCTCCACTTACCTTAGGAAGTGTTCCAGAAGAAGGATGAGTATTAAAACCGAGATTATCTGCAAAACAATCAAATGTAAAAGGATACTGAGCAAGGTGAGAAATTTGTGGAAGAACACAGAATGTTACAGAGAGGACCAACTGTCTAGTTTTTAGATCACATTACAGTGTTTCTCTTGGACTATCTGCTTTGCTTTTGTCTTATATACAGCAGACTCTGATACTTCTGGCCACAGAGACAAATATAAGTACAGAACCTAAATGATTCAAAAGAGAAGGAAAATAATGGTGGAAGAATCATGCAGTGATTCAAAAGAATGGAAAAAGTAAAAACTTCAGGGCTGAACTTGATGATCTTGAGCATCTTTTCCAACCTAAATGGTTCTATGATTATATTCTGTTATTCTATATCCTCTCATAATGGCACTGGTATCCACTTAGAATGAAAGAAGGTGGCCTTAGAGAGAGAAAACCAGTTCTGGAAGAGCTCAAGTTGGACACAGATCAGTCAGATGCATCTCTTTTCCCTTTTCAGTCAGGGCAATGTCTCTTCACTGTGACAGGACATTTAAGAAGAGACAGGATAAAAAGCACACTGACACTTTCCCCCAGCTCTTCTCCTCCTTTCCCACAGTTTATCAAGGAATGCCTCTCTGACCCCACTTTCAGGGTTGGGTGCAGCCAGTGCCTTGTTCTGCCCTGCTCCCCCCAACACAGGAGCTCTCCTGCTGGGTGCACAACTCAGTGCACCCAACCCGAATTCCTGCAGCAGCACTGCTGCTGTGTCTGCTTCAGCTTGGAGAAAGGACCACTGGAGCAGTCCTTGGAAGACCACCTTGTTCGTGTTCGTGGTCCAAGTAACACACACTGGACTTTGAGCAGCAAAGCACATTTCTGACCTAACAGCAATTTAGACTCAGCACTAATGTGACATGGTAGCCTTAAGCTACAGGATTTGCCTTCATCATGCACAGTCTGGCAGATATTGCCTCATTTGAAAAAGTGGGAAATCTGCATCCATCTATAGCAAGTGGATAAAATTCACATATATTTTTCATAATTAATATGTCTTCTAACACATATAAAATAATAGGAATAACTCACCGTTTTCTGAGCCATGTTGTGGACAAGGAATGGTAAGAACCCTTAATAATCCATCTGGTTTGTATGAATAATGCTCAACTAACTAGCAGAATGAGAGGGGACAAAAAAAAAGAAATAATGAGAGAAAAAGATGTGAAAATATCAGGGTGGTATCATTAAGTATATTGTCTCCTTAGAAATGTGTGCACATGTACAATAGTCGATATATATTAAAACAAATGACCTAGGCATACAGCAGATCTTTACTGCACATGTTCTTCACTTTATTTCTATTTAGCAGAGGTGCATATTTCTGAATTAACCTTGTGGATAAATGTGCAACATGATCCAGAAACTGGATTCGTAAAGGTCAGTATTCCCCCCGGTTCTGCTACTAAAGTAGTTTTGTAACTCTGAGCAAGTCACTTTTTTTTATGTCTCTGAGTTTCCATCCTCTCTCTCTCTTTTTTTTCTTCTTTCTTTTAATTTTTAGGCATAATTACAGTGCAAGAATTTCCCTAATATGCAATGCTTTGGACCTCAGAACTGCAATGGGATGTGCAGAGTTAATAAATACATAGCACCAGTAGTTGTGGCCATTTGTGCTCCCGGACTGTCCTCTCCACATCATTTTTTACAGGTTTGTCACTGCTATTTTCCATTTGGGTATAAAGGAGGTCTGTGAGTGTAAGAGTTGCAGACACGTTCACAAAAATTGTAAGAGCAGAGCTCTTTTTAAATTTCCAGTGACATCAGGAAAGAAATATGTAGGACATTTACAAAAATGCTAAGAATTAATATATGCAAGCAAAGATTCATATTGTAGATCTGTGACTCACTTTACTCATTTTAATAGATTTTTAAGCAAGAGGACATAAGAGATTTCTGCAGGGATTTCAATTCCCTTAGTATTTTCAATTTACATAGTCATTTCACCAGTATTCAGTTTTAGTATCAACTATGGCATAGTCAGCTATGGGCTTCTTAATTGTTTAATCTTTACCAGGGTTCAGACATATTTTGGTGGTAAGGCTCATGAAGCCATGCTTTAGCAGACTTAAAGGTAGAGAATTTGAAAGCTAAAGACTGCATTATGTATGCAACACCTTAAACCAACCTTTTTTGGCTTGCTAGAATTCTGTTGGCTGCTGTCATAAAGGACTTTAGCAAAAGACTAAACTAAGCATATCCATTACTGAAAATGGTTACTTGCGAATGCAAATGGACTTTCATTCTAGAGAATGTTCAGCTAACTGAATAATCAATCACAGTTTTGAACTCAGCCAGGCTGCAGCATCACATTTAAAAATGATTAAATTCTCTACAGTCACATAGCTTTCTATACTAACATATATTTTCTTCATGTACACACAATGTTGGAAACATATCACAAATAACCTGCCAAAACATGTTGGTTTTAGCCAAAGACTTGTGTCACAAGGCAAAATAAAACAACATTGCGTTGGTCAGTTATATGGAAATGTGATGACAGATATCCACATGATATAAATTTAACAGACCTGCCACAGGGTGTCAAATCTTTTTCCATCTGGTATGGAGAGTTTTCCTGTCTTATCTCTGTCAACACGATAGTGCAGTACTTTTCCATCATTCAGTAGGCACAGGGCATAGGAACCATTGCTGTCCCTTTCTCGGATACTGTAGAAATAAGACAGATTTTCAGGGTTACACTGCACCAGGAATGAGCATTCTTTTTTTTAATCACCCTTTCCTTAAAGCTTTTGAATTAAAAACAAAACAAAATCAGCACTGCAACTTCTGAAAACATTTTGTTAAGCCTTTCATTTATTTCTGAGTGTAATTAATTTTCAGATAAATTACCTAAAGTTTCTCTTTGTTTCTTTTTTCCCCAGAAAGGCAACATATGAAAGCAAAACATCAGTTATGTAAGGCACTGTTAGGCAGCTACAGAACACTGTACACTGCATAAAGCACTCTTTGGGCAAATATGCATTTTAAAGCTTCTGCAGTACTGGCTTACTTCTCTTGTATCTTTTATTTTGAAATAAAGAGATGACAGTAAGAACAGCAGAAAAAATACTAAAATAATGTAACGTGAAAAAGCAAAATTTTTGTGTTTGAAATAGCTTGTTGTGTGGCTGGGAATTTAAAGAAATAATGTATTTCTGGAAACATTAACTCTTATAATTTCAGGAAAAACATTAATGTTTTGTTGCAGATTTCACATAAAATTCATATGAAACTTCACGTAGTATTGAAGTTTACATATCTCATCTAAACTTCACCATAGAGAGATCACCAAATGTAATATAAAAATTTGTCTAAAAGTCACATGTAATATAAAAACATGTCTAAAACTCAAGGATGATCTCCTTCTTCTGGGAGACCTGCGAGTGCCCTCTGAGATGCCTATAAAGCATGACAGAGTTGTTTCATATGTACTCAGGGCTAGCTGACACTGAGACCAGTTGTATTCAGATGACTGGACCCAGAGCAGATAGGAATTTGTTACTCCATCACAGCTCCATCACAGTTGGTACAACAATTCTGAGTTTAGAAAGAACGCTTTTTCTTTCAATTGAGTTCCCATGCTTACTTACAGCTGACAGTGTGACAGCAATAGAGTTAGAACAAAATTGTCTGGCATTTTTTCTTTTTTTAGTGAAAAGCCTAGATTCTGGAGCACTAAAACATTTCTTGTTCTGGCGTGCACAGAAATCTACTTACTGTCCCTCGAATCTTTGAACAGCCTTGAAAAGAAATATAGCAGTAAATTCTCACTAAGGTGTTAAGAAGCTTTGCTGGTGCAACAATGGTACTTGCTGTTACATCTCAGGAGATTGCAGAGGCAAACATTAAATTATTCTCTTCAACTGACTGTCTCAAGGCTGAAGTAAACCTGTGTTCTGTCTGAATTACCTATGCACCTTTTTCTTTCAAGTAGAGTGATTCTTATTGTCTAAGATGTGAACAGGACACTGGCTAAAAGAAAAGGGAAGTAGGGTCAGTTTTTTGTTTTCTGAAACCAAAGTAACTTGCATAAGTCTCTAGAGCAAATTGAAACACATTGTGGTTTCTTCATGCCACGTAGGGGTTTTCTCAGCATGCTGATTTCCTGTACTCACTGACCAGTGGAGAGCAACAGACTCTGCTAAAATGAAGAGTGACTTTTACTTTGTCTTCTTCTGACCTGCTCTAAGCAAATAAAGCTTAGAAAAATATTTTCAGAATCGAGGGCATTGTTTCTAAAACACAAACAAATGTCATTTCATTATAATCAGGCTTCTGTTCAGAATAAAGCACAAATAAAATCACAAAAATGCAAAGGATTGTTTCTCAGTAACAAATACCCTTCATGTTTCACAGGAAGAAATGTAGGCGCCAATACAATTCAGTTCTACTGAAGCTCTTTCTCCTTAGCAAGAGTTGTTACTCTCACGAGAGGCACTGAAAACATTTCTTGAGAGCACAGGCACCCATGGGATGGGAGAGCCCTAATTTCTGAAGACCATGGCACAAACCTAAACTGCTCGATCACTCTTCAGTGCAGGATTTAGGTGGAGTTCAGGTTTATGAGGTTGTAATTGCATTTAGGAGCTTTTCCTTCCCCTAACCCAACAGCTACACAACTCTGGAGCCATGTGCAGTTCACAGTCACGTCAACTTCCCTCAGACAGCTCTATCACTGCACATCCTAAAAACACTTCAATTCTAACACGTGATTAATCAGGGTCCCGGGGGAGGCTTGTTCCCTTAGGGCTATGGAGCAGGTGGGTTTTAAACTGTAGTCAGTCAACTCCAGCACAACCTAGATTCCTACAAAAGATGAAATCAGGAAGTACGCAACCTGGATCCCCACAAAACATGAAACCAGAAGATGTTACCATCTTTCCAAATATATCTTAAAAGCAAAAGTATCAAGTGCTTTGAATTGACAGCCTAAGTCTTAGTTTTGGCAAATAGAACCCTTACTGGGTGACATGGATTGCCCCAAGCCACGTTTCACAATTCCATTTTGGTTTCACACACTGTGGTAATGGCTGACTAGGTTAGGCTAAGCCTCCAGAACTGCAGCTGGGTAACAGAATTCAGTTCTATGTCAACAGCTGCTGTAAAAATAGAATGAAAGGAAAGGTTGTAAACTAAAACCTCTTTGAATCAAAACAAAAGTTTCAGATCTTCTTGATGGTGCTGTCTGTATTACCCACAGTCTTCACATCAAATCTGGGAGCTCTCTTCATACATGGAACTTCCTTTGTATGGAAATTAACAATTTTCAGAATGTTGAGAAAAAAATTCAAAATTCCAAATGCACTCTCTACTTTAAAGTGCTCTGAAATTAAACACAATATTTACTGTTCGTCAATAAAAGCTGCTAAAAAAAATTCCTCATTTTAAAATTTTGGCAAGGAAGGAAGCTGGCAGTGAGGTATCACATGGTCTTCCATTTCATGCTATTACAGAGAATCGCAAATGTACAGAAAAAAAATACAAAAATAATAAACACCTGTAAATAAACAACACTGTGACTTCATCCACGGAGATTAATCAGAGATATGAACAACTTCACGGAGATTTGAGTACACAGCTATATTAGAGAAGTGCCAAGGTATCTAGAGTTTTTTATGACATACATATTTAAAACTGCAGAATCAGGGATGTAGAAATTCAATTTGTTACCTGATGCAATGCAGAGAATACTTAGATACTGATTATATATTTCATGCAATGTGTGCTTGAATATGTTTTTGGGAGTGCAACCTAGATAGCAACCAATAACAATATGGATCATTATTACAGACAGTGTAAATAGCTATCCATTCCTTCCTTAGGTATTTTCATTTGGAAGCAAAAAGAACAATGTCCCCATTTTTTCTGTTTCCATCTCAAAGCCCAAACAATCCCTCTCTTTCTAAAGAAAAATATCCCTAAGGGTCAAAGAAATAAATTGCTATTACAACATGCCTCATTGACTGCGTAGGAAAAAAACCAGAAGTCGCGGCATTCTGCAGTGGAGAATTATGAAGAAAATAAACAAGCAAAATGCTTGCTTTAGGAATGGTGTGAAATTATTCTTGCTCCTGAATCCAAAGGCATGCTAAATTTTACTCTCGGCATTGCTTTGCTTCTCAGCAATTACAGCTTTGTTGATGCCAGATATTGAAATTCCTGACTGCTGATGGAGTTCCAGCCATTCCCTGCTTGTCTTGCCCTCATGACCATGTCTCTGGTAATGCTATTAACAACATGGCTACTCATTATCACTTCAAAGATCTGCTTCACATTGCATATGTTCCAAGTTTGAGGGTAATAAGAAATGAACTTGGTGCCATCTGTAAAAGAACTATGTAAAGGGCAAAATGGATTGACTGCTGTCCTCCTTGGCATCATTTCTTCTCCCCTGTTCACTAACACATTCAAAGCTGCTTCAGAAATGTCAGAACACTACAGAATTTAGGAGATATCTCAGCTTCACACTGTTGCTATCTACAATGAAACCTAAAAATTCATCTCCTGGTGAGTCTGCTGCACAGTTACAGGATTTCATCACATTAGTCTATTTAGTTGACTTCACCCTGGCAGCAAAATACACCATGCTCCACCAAACGCATAACGAACAGCTCTGAGGTAAAACTGCCTGAAATAGGGGATCTTCTTAGTACAGCTATCTCAGTTAGATCAGAGCTTTTCTTCACACCTCAGAACCACTCTGCTGCTGAAGCACCCAGTGCAGAACCTGTCTTGAGAAGCCACAGCCCTGCCGCACTGGTCTGCAAGTGGCACCCAACACGTACATAACTGAAGGTCAGTAAACAGCTCTCCCAAAGGGTCATGGGCATCATCCAGGCTGCTGTGGAGAGGAAGACAGCACCTCCAGAAACACAGTTCATTTTCTGTATATTGTCATTTATCTTGAAAAATTTTTATGGTTGTCTAAGCCTAGCAACTGCTTGGCACTTTCAGGAGGAACTTCATCATTAATTAATATCCCTTAATTAAGGTCACATTTAATAGGATTGTTTTCATCTTCTATTATGTCAACAATATCCAGTCCCTTTTACGGATACAAATTTAGTATTGATAGAATTATCTAAAGAATTCTCTACAAGGTCAGAAAAATGACCTAGCTCAGTATGCAGTCTGGTAGCAGCAAACTCCTGGAAGGCAGCAGTATCAGTGTAAACGTATACTGCTACATATACCAGAAATTTTTGGTCAGACAAAAGACAAGAAAACTCTTACAGACAACTGCACTTCAAACCTTATTATTTTGAAATACTGTTACTAGTATTAACCATTGTGACATGTACGAGACAGTTTAGTTTCTAGTTGTCATGGAATGCCATGATGTGGCATATTACTGTGACTCATTATTGTAGTTTAAACTAGATTTGTCCTCTTTAATATTCTCATTACATACTGAAGATATTCATATGACACCAAAATAGTTTTTTTCTTTCTTTTTACACAACTGTTCATATTTTATGTGAACTACATACAACTATGAGAAGATGTAAAAAGTTTATATAGACTAATGTGACTACTGACTAATTTATATAGACTAATATACTGCTAATTTGCAATGCCTTCACTCACAATTTCCCTAATATTAACTTTTAAAGTTTAACAATATTTCTGAATATTTCTTATCCTCCTCCAACTTCAGAACTTCTGGTTTTTCACACATATGCAAGATTACATCCTTGTATAACTTAAGTGGTCATTACTGATGGCAAGATATGCCAACCCTTACCCCATACCAGAGATGTTTCATATGTGAAACTACTGAGAAAACTAATTCTTCTACTGTTTCCTTTTAGCAAAGTTATAATTTAATTTTCAACTCTTCTACACATGCATGCATGAATTCACATCGACATTAACAATATTATAAATATGTAATGATGTATTATTAATAAAAATATGATTACAATATTAATAAAAGTATTACCGATATTACTAGATCTATGATCAATGTTCCCTACCAGGCAAAATGTAATAAACCTGAGAAGTTTGGTCAAGAACCAATATCCAATATAGAATGTAAAATAGTGTTAGTGAAGTTAAGTGGGGCTTCAGACATAAAGTTCTCTATTTTCAGTTTCTTTTCAGATAATTTTGGAGATATTTTACTTCTATTACACTGCTATTTTTTTTCCTCCAAAGTTCGTGCCTAGACCTTCTTCACAGAAGAGGTAGAAACTACTTCCCATTTAACGGCATTTCATGACATGGTTTCTGTGTTTGGGTTTGAAAACTAACTGTATAGCATTCACATACATACTTTACTGACTTTTAAGCCATGAAAAACTTTAAGAATATCTTTGAAAATTCCCTGGTAAAATATCCACATTTAGCTCAGCATTTTTCCTTGGATGCATTGTAGTGTTATTTTTATGGTGCTATTCATGATATTTTGAACTGTAGTTAGGAAGCTTTTCTACTATTGTCATATTTAAACCATTATAAATAATTCTACATTTGATAATCTTGTATTGCTGCAAAGCACTGGTAATGAAATTTATTTGTTGTATGATTACACAGACTCCTGTGCTGAATTTTGTGTCAAGGTACGTAGGTGAGATGGCTAGCAAATTTCTGGTGTAATGAAGTTTTGGAGACACTGTTGGAAATATACAGAAATATTCTAGCCTTCTAATATTTATTATTTTCTCCATAATAAAAACAGTATGTTTTTTTTCACATACAAGTATCCACTTGTAGACTTGTTAAATAACCTCAAAGTACCCAATCTCTTCAAAAATCTAGCTCTTCTCTTTGTTCCCAGGTTCCAATTCCTACTTCAACAAGCAAAAATCTCTTAAACCTTAAATGTTTGAAAGTTTTACCTTTCAGTTGGCTACTGGGCTTGATTATCTTTACCAGTGTTAAAAAAACACTAATTCACAGTCACAACTTCAAAGCCTTCAATCCACAGATGTACAGAATATTCTGACAAGCACTGCTGCTGGGTAAGTAAAACTATGTGAGGTCCGTGCCTGAAATATAAAACAATGCACCACTCTCACACTCAACAGTTTTGATGCTTCTGCTTCAGTTAGCCAGAAACGAGTGGTTTATTTCTCAACACCTGCCAAGCAAGCCCATGTTAGGCAACCCACTGCAGAAAGCAATAAACTTCTCTGAATTACAGTTATTTTGTTATTTGTGATGAGCTCCTAAGTTTATGGGTCTGAGAGCTAGAAAGGCTCAGGAATGTAAAATAACTTATTTCAAACAAATGAACATCACATTATTTCTCTTGCTGCACTGGCTACTGAACTGTGGGGTAGATGAAGTTCTCTCCGTGTGTTCCCTGGACCATAGGAGCAAATGGCAGCTGCGTGGTTACTATATTCTAAGATGGCCAGATAGGAAGTCTGTGCAAGAACAATTAATACATCAGAAAGCATCCTACAGATGAGAAGTGAACAGTCTTGTCCTTAATAAGAGGGACACAAAACACTAGCAGTTCATATTATTTAAGATCCAGTGGCAGTTCTCATGGTTTAAGCAGAACCTTAAAATTAGCATTTTCTCCTCTTTGAGTTTCTCTCCCTGATATGAAAGCAGCCACCTGAGTTCCATCAAACCTATGTAAAATACAGATCCATTGACATAACCAGTGCTGTGGGAGAAGGTCTGAATGCTCCCCCACAACTCATTAAGCATGTCACTGCAAACAGCATCAGAAACGCATCCTAGCTCATCTTTAAGGAACACAGGAAAATGCTCGGAAGATATTTCCAATCAAAGCAGTAGGAATGGTTATAGAAGATTAAAAAGAGAGCAGTGTTTATAATAGGAGGCTGAAAATGTCAAGTCCCTTAAAAAATTTCGCTCCATTACTCCAAAATCTGCTGTCAATAAATGCTAGCTAATAGATCCTTTCCTTTGAACAAAAACTAGTTTCCTCCCCTCTGCGTCCCCCACCCTCCCACCCTTGCCCCTAAGAGAAATACTTTGGCCAGAGAGAAACCAATGTGTGCCTGAGGCAAACTGGAAAAGCTGCCAGTTTTAATACATGATCAACATCATGACTCAGCTGATACAAAGTAGATTTGGTAAAGTTAAGTTAAAACAGAAGGCAAAAAAGCAATATATTTTTAGGTATAAAATTGTAATTAAAAGAAAGAATTGCGCTTTTTTTGTTTCAATTACTGGACTTTATGTCTAAAATGTAGGAAAAGAAACTAGCAAAATCACAGGGTAATAAAGGTAAGAAAAAGGAGGTGGTGGTGTGGTGATGCTGGGATGGTGATCTGTAACAGCATCTATGTTCATCAAATCCTCTAAATTCCTATGCAGCAGGAAGAAATGTATGGCTCCACAACTTTTTGTAAATTTTGTAACAGTTTTTTTACTACAAGTACAACAAAATCTGTAACAAGTTTATTACAAAATTTTGTTACATATGGCAGCAAAAGCAACCAGGTAAAAGCCCCTCTGGATGTGATCTCCACCAGTACCAAATACGAGGCTGAAAACAGGCATGCATGGCTACTTGGGTGAGAGTGGTTATGAAACACAAAAAATTCAAGGACTGAGAGAAGAAAAGAGAGTTCGAGAGACGGGATGTCACAGTCAAGGCATTTGTGGTTAAGACCTCATAGGAATTCACTCTACTGGGAATAGGATTTAAAGGAGTTACTGGTTCCTGTCAACTAAGACTGAAACATGGAAATATGCAAGGGCTGCACCCACAAAAGCAATTAGTATGGCACAATTACAGAAAAATCACTAAAGTGAAAGAGTTGGTACTGAAGAAGGATATCCGTCCTGCACTGGCTTGTGGGGTTTCGCTTTGGACTACCTCTAAAAAAAAGCCAAAGAAGGCTGAGTGGTAAGTAAACTACATAGGTAGGTGATGAAATTTTCCTCAGAAATTATACAGCTCTAATTGATTCTTACTTGGCCATTATTTTAAAGGCTATTGTCTTATTGTTATATAAATATTTTCTGGGTGGGGGGTAGGAGGGACAAAGGACAGCTCTGTTAGAATACTGGTATTTTCCAAATGAGGATTCTCCAAAAAAACCCCTGACTCCAGTCCTCACAAGATGATAGCTGTCAGTCACTACCCTAATTACACACTTGTGCTCAGAAAACAAGAGATCATTAGGGTGGGAAAATGCAGAGGGCAAGCAGCAGACACAAAATAGTGCTGTCAAGGTAGAAGCGATTAATTCTGTTGCTTAACCACAAAACAAAGCACTACCACTGTCCCTGGGAGACTTGACAGATAGAGACCCCAACACCTGCAAACATAGCCAGTTTGTCTCTAATTGTAACAGTTTAATAAGCCTGTGTGTTGGGTGCAGGTGGTCAGGCTTTGACAGTGGGGCTGCAAAGGCCAGGGGATGCCCTGCACTGGTCACAACTGGTTCCAGCAGGCCCTAGTGGACATCCCTGCAGGTGTTCCAGGCTTTTGTTATAGTTTTCCATCTTTACTTAAGTGAGGGACTTGCTTAGGGCAGGAAGCATCATGTCACGTAAATTATGCTGAACTGAGTGTCTGCACTGTGGATGAACCACATTTTAGGGCATAGTTTCATTTGAGATTTATTCAAAAGAGCTGTACAGTAACACTGGAGGCAAACAGCAACAGCACAGAGAAATGAACTCACAGAAATTTTCCATTGTTTCTTGACCCAAGGAGGATACGGTGTTCTGACTCCTCCCGAGAGATCCTCCCATGGAACCATGGCATCTTCTCATGGGCTGTAGTGGCAATCAGCTTCTCCAGCTGAGGCTTCTGACTAATGATAGCTTGCTCAAGAGCATGCCCCTAGAGAGCAGTAAAAACATGGTGAAGCAGTCAAACTATGTTCTGCAATAAAAAGATGACAGGTAGACTCCCTATCTTTTGGGACTGCTTTTGGAACATCCACAATTTATGTATATTTGTTGTGTGTGAAGGCCCAGTTGCTATAAAGATTTTAAACCAGAAACTAACATATATAAACATCAATAAATAATATAAACATCACAAAACCAGGGTTCTCCCTTTACCTCTGAGAAAAAGAAGGAAAATTAACCAGTAAATAAAACCAAAGACATATCAGTATGTAAACTTAAAATAAAGACAGATTGTTATGCTAATGAGACATAGCTAAATAGAGTTAGTGTCAGTCTGAGATTTCAATACCTCCAAATTACATATCCTATGGCAGTGTACTAAAATAAACTGAATGTGCTTTGCAATGTTGCAACATCTATGTCAAAGACATCAATGCAAATTTTCCCAGACAGAACAGTGCCCATTTTAGAGTAACTTATTTACAGTAATATTAACTTAGACATTTCTAACCTTGTCTACAACCTACCACTTCTAATTTGGGCCTGCCTGGAATCTGAGGGCAACCCCCACTAGTTTCACCAGTGTTTAACCAAAGTTCATCAACTTCCCTCTAGACTGAGCTCAGACTCATCAGAAAAGACACTGTGAACCTCAGCATTTATAGAAAATGTTATATAAGTTTCAGGCTTTTCCAATTTGGGGGTTGCTCCATATATTCTGCAGAGTAGAATTCATAGGGTTACTTGCTAGCAGCTATAAGAGATTAGAAACCTTGTGTAACTTCATGAGTTCACAAAGGTAACTCCTGGCATCTCAAGGTGAAATAATTCCTTTTGCAGCCTCCCACACTAGTGTTTCCATGTTAAGGCTGGCTTCTTCACAGTCATTCTCAGGAAAAAAATCCAACGTCTTGTCCTCCACATGGAAAATTCCTGCTTGACCGCTGCAGCACCTAAGATATATAGGCAGTGCTCTGCAGTGTAGAAACTGTTCTCTTTCAGGAACAGTTTCTGTTTTGGACATAATCTAAATCAGCATCACAGAAACAAGGCCAACTAAAGAGAGTAGGACGTAAAATAAGTAATCATGTCACCATGCCTACCTGCATATCAATCCATAAAAAATCAGAATTAAAAGCAATGAGACAAACCATTTCTGTATCTTGTTCATTACATGTATTAATTTTTGGTCCAAATCTGATGACATTTGTTAGTGCAGAGGTAGATAAGATTATGCTAGCCCAGGACACTGTAGAAATTCTAAGGGTCTAAATTTCAGGAAAACTACACTTATCGCCAAGTTACTGCACGCATTGGGGAGAAAAAGCCCTCACTGTTAAAAACCAAACAGCTATGATTTCATTGTAAAAATAGTACCTGGTGGCAGGAACAGCTGAAAACAAACACTGCAATCTCTTTTTCTCCTAGCTCAAAGATTACTTTATGGTGAGATCAGTCTGGTTTTACCTGCAAATTCCAAGTTTGCTTGACATACTCTCTGATGAGATTCTCTTTCAAATCTTCAAAGGGTCCTGTTTTGGGTTCAATGCCTGGTGGCCGGTTGAAAGGTTTCCTCAGTAGACAGATAAGGCCATCTGCTTCCCCTGAGTGATAGTTAATGAGTTCAGCAGGACTGGCATGTGACTTGCCTCCTGCAATAGCATATGAGCCACTCAGCTCCCTCTCAATTGTATAGTGGTGAACCTTCCTTCCATGGGCCAAGGACAGGGCAAAGCCCCCCAGGTAATTCCGGCTTTGGCGCAGCAAGTATAGTCCATCACTTGCTCCTCCCTGCATCAGATACTCTTCGGCATCCTCACGTGTGATATTGCCAAAGAAGTATGGCAAGTGATTAGCAGGGTTTGACGTGTTGGAAGCCATGGTCTTTTTCTTTTCCAAGCAGCAAACCTAGAATACTATATCTGAAAAAGACATAGACATGAGTGTCAGTAGAAAAAAGAGGATGAACCAGTAAGATGGCAGTTCACCCACAGTATGTTTACAGAACCAGAGAATGAATTAGGCTGGAATAGACCTCTAAGATCATTGAGTCCAAACTTAACAAGACAATGGCACTGAGTGCTCTTGTTTCTTTGAACACCTTCAGGGATGGTACTCTATCACCTCCCTGGGCAGAGCGTTCCAATGTTTAACAACCCTTTCTGTGAAGGAATTTCTCCTGATGTCCAACACCAACTGCCCCAGCATAGCTTGAAGCAATTTTGGTAATGCATTTGTTGGTGATACATATGTTGACAATTTAAAAAACTATTTTGAAGTGGAGATCCCATTTTTATTTTTATCTTGTTAGAAGTTGTCTTTCTAAATCCCAGCAGCTGTCTTTTCTTGCTTCCCAGCACCTTGGCTAGAAGTGGACAAAATGATCAGAAGTTCAGTTTCTGTTTCTATTGTTGTGAACTACATAGGAGTCAAAATATGAGCCCTTCACAGTAAAATGAAACATGATTTTAGGGAAGCCATGAAGCAATCTGTGGAATCAGCATTAAACAGTTCAGGCTATATGGGAACAGGGTTAATAACACATTTGTCTTGTAGCTAGCCAAAGTGTGCAAGTGAGTTACATGAAGAAAAGTGCAGAAGAATTTATGGATAACTACGTAAAAAGGGAGGGTCCATAATGCAAAGGTGTAACCAAGGAATGGGAGTCTTAATGTAGGGCCTTTTGGCACACAGCACTTCAGACTGACAGTTTCCCTGGCAGTTCGGCAGCAGGCAGAGCTGTTTGTGCCTACTGCTTAATTCATATTTGATCGATCTGTGCTGATTTGATGTCGCTTGTGCTCGCGTCAAAAACAGTAGAGAAATACCTGTGCTATCCTGTAAATACATAATGGGTTGATGTGGGGAGGGAAAGATGGAGAGGAACGCAAAGTCAGGTCAACAAGGCTCACACAGTATAGAAAAGTAGACAAGGCACAGTCATGACAAACCATATGCTGTGCATATCTTCTGGTCTTCTCCCACCACCTCAAAGAAGAGATATATCAAAGTTGCAAATATATTGCAACCCTACAAAATAGAACTTCGTGCAGCATGTTATTTATTACTCTTGTGATCTCCAACTAAAAAAGTTAAAAGTTACTGGTGTGTGTTCCCATAATAATCTAGGAACATAACTTTTGCTTGTTAATTGCAAAAAAGAAAAGCTGTAACTGAAGATACAGAAGCAATCCCCAGACACCACCAAACACTTATTCGTTATGCAAAATGACCATTCTCAGACAAAACTTTCTTCAAATGGAATAGATTAATTCAATAACTTAATGCAGGGCCAGAGGATTGCAATCAACAATACAATGCCCATTTGGAGGCCAGTTAGTATTGTAACCCAGGGTCAGGATTGGGGTCAACATTATTTAAGATTTTTTTGAGGTGGTGGACAGTGGGGAGAGCACAGCCCTAGAAAGTTCACAAATAATACAATACGGTGCAGTGGCTAAAACATCACAGGGCTGTGATACCATTCAAAGGGACCTGGAAAGGCTAAGGAATTCGAATGAAGGGAATTTAATGAAGCTCAGCAAAGGGAAGCATCCTGTGATTTTGCCACTTTAGGAGCATTTGCCTTTCTGGCTAGGCAGTGTCTCACAGCCTTGTGATGTCACCATGGAAGGAATGTCTGTGACCAGGATGCTTTTCAGCAGGGTCTGTCTGCCCACAGTTTATCCAGGGCCCCTGTAGGTGCACGCATGCAGGCTCCATCAGGACTCTTGGCTTGCTCCACCAGCTTTGGCACTGGGGACAGCAGCAGGCCTGGGCACTGCACAAGGGCAGCCCCTGCCGGTGCTTCCCTTCCCCTGCCCAGCTGCACAGTGCTGTGGTTTCCACAGGAGCCTGTCCAGGGACAGTGGGTGCAAGAGTGCCAGTGGATTGGTAGCAGGGAACACTTTCAGAAAGTTCCTCTTTCTTCCCTGACCACCTCCCCCAGGTATACTGTACTAAGCTGGTGGTGACTGGGGGAGGGTATGGGGGCTTAGAGTTGCGGATATACGAGCTCTTCTCCCAAGCCCTCCTGACATCTTGCCAGAGCCTACCACATGCAACATACATCTCAGCCTCTGCACTTTGGAGGTGTGGAGGGCAGGGCTTTCCTCCTGCTCTCCATTCCTGCCATCTCTCCCTGCCCTCCAGTGGGGTGCAGAGATAGGAGCACAGACCAGAGGAGCCCCACACCTCCCTGCCCTGTCCCAGGGCTGCAGCTGCTGCTTTCAAGGAGAGTCATCAGGAGACTCTTCCATGGTCTCCCCTCTCCCACAGCCTTCTGATGTCTCCCTGACTTTTCTATTCCTAGCACAAGGCAAGCTCCATCACTTTGTGTGTCTCTCTTGGCAGGACATGGCATCAGGCACCTAGCAAGGGGCAGGGGAGAACAACTCTGCTGCAAGGACAGTGGCATGGGCCAGACAGGCCAGGCAGGGCTGGAGTCAGTCTCTTCCTATGTGTGAGATGGTAAGAGGAAAAGGCCTCGTGTAGTACTGAGGAGGTTTAGATTGGATACTAGCAAGTATTTCTTCACTGAGGAGGTTTATCAAGTATTGGAACAGGCTGCCATCCCTGAAGGGATTTAAAGACCTACAGACGGGTGGTTAGGGACATGGTTTTGTAGTGGATTGGCTAGTGTTATATTTACAGTTGGATTTGATTATCTTAAGGATCTTTTCCAACTTAAATATTTCTGTGATTCTTTGATTCCATTGTTCTGAAATTCATTACAAATATGGATGTTTTGAATGCTCTAGTTCCTGCTTCCTTCACTCCTGTTTTTGTTTCCCTCACACACCCCTATGTCTTTTTTTTTTTTTTTTAACACCACTATAAACCACATATACTGATGGTTAGGATATTAATATACATCATCCAACTTCTAGCAAAATGGTCCTGGAAGGCAGGCTCCAATTCTTCAATACCACTTTCAGGAAGGATGGAAGGAAACAGATTTACTACTAGGTTTTTAGTAAGGAAAGAATTTGAGTGCATGACTGATCAACACTGGCTCTTCACCAGCAATGTACAACTTGGAGAAAAGGACAAAATAATTCCACAACGTGTCTCATGCCAAGAATGGTACTGCACTGCAGTGCCTGCTCAAAACACCTCAGTCATACATATTGAACAAATATCAAACAGAAGAATATCACCACACTCCTCATCTGTAGAAAATTATTTTCATGAATGTATTTCATTAAAGTTTATTTTTGCCATATTTCTAGTTTCAGACTTAAAAAAGACAAAGAACTTTAGAACAAAAATAACAGCTAATAAAATAAAAGTGAGGTGGGGGACAAGGTTAGAAGGGATAAACACATCATCCCTGGCTACAAAAACTTTTATGGCTACTGAAATTTAAATTCATTTTAATTATGGTGTGTTTCAGATCAGGCTACTCCTCAGAGTATTGTTTTGTCCCAGATTAATCTCAGTATTTTCTACACACTCTTCAGGATGACTTTTCCAGAAACAAGTTCTTAAAAGGCAGAGTGGGGGGTGGAAATCCTCTGGCTGCAATATAGGTGAAATGTCAGTGATGGCACTGGTGAGGGACTGTCTCTTAAATCTTCAGAATGAGAAAGCCTACTATATAAGAGGTTTCTAAAATAGGAATAATATTTCTCAGTTATGGAAAGAACAGCAGTAGGATTTCTTATGATCTCTTATATTTCACAAATTATCTATTTATAATTGTTTCAGAAAAAAATGGCCTGATTTACTTTCACAAAATATGTTACCATTGGTAGATTTCAGGCCAGGTTTCTCTACTCCATTTTCTAGTATGTGAAGAATATTTAATGTTTAGCAATGATAGGAAATGTTTGGACTGATGCAGCATCTCCTGGGCATGCACAGAGGCAAATAATCACTAAAATCTTTAGACAACGGTTAAAAACTTAACAATTTTGGAAGAATGTCGGAATTTGAGATGGCTGCTCTCTTTGGCTGGAACTTCAAAATCTTGCCTTCTTTTTGGGAGTGTAATACTCTTCTAGGAGTAATGGAGTAGAAGAAAATGCTTGAATTCAGAGTTTTCTCCTCGTCTAAGTTTTTCCAGGTGCACGGACAGCGCAGTGTTTTTCAGGCCAGTGCAGTTACAAACGTGAGGCTGTAAAATGGAGATTAGGCCTCCTAAGGTTGAATGTAAGGTTTTACCCTCGAGAGTGCTGAAGGAAGTGCAGCTGGCTACCCAAGAGAGGTGCTTGAGCATAACAACAAAAGAAGGTCTTAAGTGCAACTCTCCCCTTAGTTGCTAAATTTGACTTTTAAGGAAGTTACAAATACATGCAAATATCAGGCTTATCCTATAGGAAAGAAAAAAATATTACGCAAATACATAAGAAAATTAGGTACCCACTTCCCCTCAGGCAGCTTCCTCATCAACTCAGCAGGTTACTCCTGACATTGCACAAGAGTTTAGTACCTCGTACATTTCATGCATACTAGGAAGCAAAACATTCAGAATAGATGAGCAAAACTAAGGAAAACTCACCTGGAAGGTGTTAGAAAAAAATCTGTGCTAACCATACTGCTACACTTAGCTTAATTCGATTTCATCTCATATTTAGACAAGGATAAAGGGACAATAATTGCTGTATTGAAAAGTCTGCCTAGCAAAGAATATAATATTACAGAGGTACTGACCTCCAATCTAATATAAAAAACCATAAATAGGAATATGAATCTTTCTAAAAGGACCAAACAGTAGTGTGATGGGAGACTTTGGGATTTCTCATTGGTTATTTTACTCCTCCACGGGTAAAATGACTGAAAATGTGACAGAAGATCAAAAGGCATGTAGTGGTGAAACAGTGTTACAAACAATGTTCCTTATTTGAGCAGTTATTTTTTCACCTTTTCTCGTTTTTCAAGGTAGTATTCTGTGAGCAGGGTACGAAAGTAAAGCAGCACTGTTTAAAGCAAATGTCTTGCATGCATACGTATGAATAAGGCTCACTAGACAGTGTTGAGTGATGAAAATACGCTTAATGAAACAATTTGTTCTAGAACAAATAAGCACCCACGTAACTTCAACAGTTCTCTAATTATACACAGGTGAACATTAATAATAAAAGAATGATAAGAATGTGTGTTTTTCTGAAGCTCCTATTTAATTAGGATTCTTGGAATCAAGATGTATACCTCTGAGAAAAGCAGTGTAAGTTTTTTTAAGATTCTTCTCTACATTTTCAACTTATGTAACACATCTGAAAGTGAAAAGAAAATCAGCATGCATAGAATTAGAAATACACATTTGATGATGACTTGATGTACTGTATTAAATATTCTGGTAGTTTCAGGGTTTAAGGAGAACCTTAAAGGTATACTCGAAACTGATGTACATTGACATAATTAGCGTTGAAGTATTATAAATCCATTGCTACTACCTCACTTTTAAAGAAACTAAATTTGAAAAAGTTGAACAAAGAAAATGGATTTGAATTTCTATTCTATTCTCATTTTTGCACCTTTAAAATCACCTTCCAATGTGTGTAGGTAGCTGAATGGTGGTCATAATTTGATCATCAGATTACCTCTAAAAGTCTCCTTTACCTTTTTGTATAAACATGAAGATTTAATTTCTATCCACACCTTAGGAGAGAAGTTTTTATGAGCAAATTATGCAGAAGCAAAGGAAGAACACAGCAAGTGTCTAAAAAGAAGTCAGTGCAGGAAATGCAGCAGAATATAATTTATCAAGTAATTCAAACAAATTAGAGTTTGATCAGGACAGTAGAGTGAACTTACTGACCTACTGAAAAACATTTGAAATCCTGTGTAATTCGACTGGTAACGCTGGTGATTTTGCAACTTTTGTAGACATCTTCAAACAATGAATCCCCATTCATCACACTGAAGGGGATGTGCTGTTGTATTGTCTAAAAGGGAAAAGTGACACTTATATTTCTCTGAGTTGCTGACCTTCCTCAGGGAAGTGCCCTTGTTGAGTACTGATGCTGAGGGCACTGTGTCCCAGTCTGCACCTACTGTGTCTCTAATCAGCTTACAGCCTACAGCAACATTTCCATCACTCATGTTTGAGTCTCCTTCTCCATGTGTTTTCTCCAGCATCTCCATGAAAAGTTTTTCTTATAAAATCAAACACTCATCTCTGAATTCTGTACCCTTCTACTGACAATCTAAGTTATGCTGCTCTGTTTTTTGCCTTGTATTTCAGACTCTAAAAACATGTTTTCTTCATTTCCAAAGACTATCCTGTTATTCCACACATGCTCCTGGCCAGTGCTGACAGACACGAAGCATGTGTTAGTTTGTAGCACATTTCATTTTTATTATTTCTTCAACACTGAGCTCATTCCTTAGCACTTCTATCTAGTAAAAACACTTGTCTCGGTGTCAAGTTCCACATTTTACTTGAACAGTTCAGTTTCAGAAGCATTGTCTTTCTTTCAGATCTTTTTGATTTATTGTGATGCTTTTAGGGTAACAATGGTGTTTCTGCTAAGGTTTTTAAACACTGAGATATATTCTTTACCAGAAACATAGCACAATTAAAATCTGTCTGGGAAAAATAGGGAATGTTGTAGCTTTGGCCCAGAAGACTTTTCTGATGGGGAATTCAAAGCCTGAATCTAACAATATAATCAGTGAGCTTTGGGATTGTCCAATCTGTAACAGCTTTTATCATTATTATGAAAGTTAGTGGCATAGCTAGCAACTTTCTCAGCTTAAGAGGAAACAGTTTTTGCTCTCATTCATGTAAATCTTCAGCATTTTGGCTATATCAAAACAAAAAATTGTCTACTAAACAGGTGGCATTGGTATTTCATCTACTAGGTTTAGGAAAAACACCATTTATCTCCCCTCCTGTATCAAGGAGTTATTCATAAAATGAACTGAAAAGGAATATCACAAACACACCTAAAATCATTGTTAGCTTAAAAAAAAAAGTGATTTAAATAATATTTTCCTAGAGATTTACTTTCTGGAGTCATCTTAATCAATACTGAGGACAGATACATTTTTTTTTCTCCACTGAAACATGCCAGAAATGCCCCCATTTACTCTAAATTGCATCTGACATTCTGATATCATCACACTACTCCAGGCACTCTAGCTATTGAAATATTTCCTGAGGAAAAGCTACTTGACCTGTCAACACAATTACTGCCCTATTACAAGGCAAACAGATGCTTAGAAAAAGTACCACAGCATTCATGTTCTATTCAGGGCTTTTCTATAAAAGCTTCTGTACTGAGGTCATGGAGGAGCATTCATCACCAAAAAAAGCATTATTCACTGATGCTAGGAATCTATTGTATCTCATACAGCACCTTTCTTTTGGGACTGTCATGTCTTCGGTAATCTTTTTACATGTCATAGTTTTCTTCTAATAACGTTTTTCTGTTTTGATCTTTTAAAAAGCTCAAAATGCTGCTGTGAGAAAAAAAGCCAGGGGTTTATGGATTACAGTAATTCTTTATCTAGAAGTAAAAATCCTATGATCTTCACACATATTAAAAATATAAACAAATAATCAAAAAACACAGAAGTAAAACATTTTTTTCTCCTTTTAGAAAAATAAAAACTAAAACCACTTACACAGAAATGTGAACATTTTTCTTCTACATCTTTACCATGCTCATTAGTCATTCCCTTACCTCCTTTTCCACTCTTACACTGTCACAAATGCAAACACTGCCTCTTGCTAAACACATCTCCTGTCAAAGCAAGAATTTCAGACTTAAAATGAGTGGCATTATTTGTATGGGGAAGCCTGCTCCCTTTTGGACTTGACTGTTATCAGTCCCTGTTAAACCACCCTATAAATAATGGAAACATGGGGATGAGCTACATCTGCAGCAAAGCATTTCAGATACTGCAGGCAGAACTTTGTCTAATCTCCCATTTTCTTGCTGTGACAAGATGTGAACAAACTTCTCTGAGCACAGACAGATCTTCACTAAGACCAGCTGTGTCTCTGTAGTGATTGCAGAATAGTACAGGTATAATTGCTTCTTCCCAATGCTGGGGAGAAAAAAAGAAAAAAAAAAAAAAGCCTATGTTTGGCTGCAGTTACAAAAGTCTAATTCAGGGAGCCCCAGCTACCTCCCTTCAGCAACTACTGAGATATATGCACATATGTACATATATATATGCACACATACATACATATATATATGTATTGTTCCTTTATGGTTTTTTCAATCATTTCAATCATATATTTCCTTTCCAGAACTACAGTAAAAAGTAAAACTCTTTTATATACTATAGATCCCACTATGACTGCACAGAGGGAGCTGTGAAATGAACCTACAAAGTCAGTGAAAATATGTGAAGAGCAAAACAAAAAAATTATCATCTTTTTTGCAAGAAATCAGTAAAATCAATAAAAAGAGATTGAACTGCACAGTCAATGGCCTTCATATTTTCAGGTTCAAAGTTACAGTAACATTAAATATGACAGCAAAGCGATTTGCCAAATGGGATCTATTTTCATTTTTACAGAAGAGTTTTTACAGAGACAGCAATAACTAAACTGTTATGGACAAGACAGTGATAGCCCAGTAAAACAAAGACACATCTAACTATCACTAAATTTCCCCTCAGTCCCAAATTACTCCAAAATCTTCTTTCAAGGTTCACTATAGTCTATTGATTTTCACAACTCAAAAAAGAAGTTGCCAGACAAAGATCTATAAGAGTGTTATACCAAAAATGTTGATTCAAAATATTCCTCTTTTCCCAAGAAGACAAAACCTGGAATATCTCTCCAATATCCAAACACACACAAAAAAGTGCATTGGGCAGAGAGCTGATGATACTGTGAATTTTCATTACCATGAGAACTGAGAAAGGCTGGCTTCATCCAGCCTTTCTTCATCCTTCATCCTGAAGGATCAGGGTCCAAGTGTGGATGAATCCACAATCCATAACTTTGTTTTTCCTTCCCTTTAACATTTTTAGCAAATTTGCTGGCAAACAAGACATCTCAGAACTAAAGCATCATGAATTCTAGAAGGCAGTTGCTACAATCAAACAGAAGGTGAATTAAAAGCTTCATCCATTAAAAAAAACCAGCCCAAGAGAAATTCAACATTATTCCAACCATCTCAAAGTTTTATAGCCTTACAGGACCTAGACAAAATGCCATATTTCATGAAAAGTTTCAGATGAAGACCACTATGGTCTCACTAGTTGGCAGACCCAAAAAGCATGTTTATTTTACATTCCAGTAAGTGTCTCCATTCAACTTTTTAAAAATGAGTAATTAATGCAGGCTGGCATTTCCAAAGCTGTTATGAAGGTATGAACTCCCCCCTTCTTTATGCAGGTCTGTCTCTAGAGGTTACAGATTCAGTTCCAAGTCTAGAGGTTACAGATGTATAAATTATCTCAGTTTTTCAGTCATGAATATTAGCCTTCACTTACAGTTAAGCAAACAACAAGCCAAGAACACTTGGACCCCATTATACTTCATTCCTTATCTGAAATTTTCTGGTCTATCTTTAGAATTACTAAAATCTTTGTTGAATATATGCCTCATTGGACTGGCCTCACGAGTCAGAGTGGCAAAATTAGGCAGGTTCCTCTTTCAGACCAAGGTTATTTTGTCGTCTGAAGCAGTCTGCAGTATCCTGCTTTATATATAAAGCACAGAAATTATTGCAGGAACAAAAATAACTTGTCTTTCATACTCCTAGAATAGGAAAGCTTCTATAAAACTGGCCAAGCCTTCTCAGTGCCACTTTCTAAAGTCTATAAAAACCATGCCGTGTTACCTTATTTTTTGAAAAGCTTCTGCTAGGAGCACAGACCAGGTAAATATTCTGCTATAGACGCACTACAAGCACCATCTCTTACTAGAAATTACACTCAGAAAGAACTGACATGCACAGAGGTATGGAAAAAAGGCCAAGCATTCCTGGTTTTTGAAAGGAAGATGTGATACTGGCTCACACAGACAGACCACATTAAGTATCAGTTTCTTAAAATATATCTAATAATTAGAAATATAGAAACACAGCATTGTTCGGGTTAGAAGGCACCTTAAAGATCACTTAGTTCTATCCCTCTGCTATGGGCAGAATCACCTTTCACCAGACTAGGTTGCTCAGAGCCCCATCCAATATGGCCTTGAACAGTGCAGGGATGGGGCATCTACAACTTCTCTGGGCAACCAGTTCAAATTCCTCAACACTCCCTAGTTTTAATTTAACAGCATTTTTGTTAGGAAAGGAATGGTTCTCTTAAAAATACAATCATCCAACAATTGTGCCAGGTCTTTCTGACTATGTTTTATGAGGACACAGACTTCATAAAAGACAGACTACATTGCAAAAGAGACTCTTCCTAACAACTAGTCCATCAGCCAATCAGCCATCCAGAAAAGACTAAATCTGCATCACTCCCCTTATCAGCCTTTAGCATCAGAACAAGCAGCACAGATAAAACTTACTTCTCACTGCTATAAAGACAGAACAGTCTCTTAAGAGGCAGGAATTCATTTTAGCCAGCAAACAAACTGAAAACTAACTTCTCTCACATAAAACATAGAATATTCCAGAAACACTACACAGGGTGGGGGAGTGGTGGGGAGAGAGAATGAGCCCTCTCCTCCAATCCTGCAAAGTAAGCCCAGTTGCAACCCCTGGACCAACTCAATACTCTTGACAAGGCAAATTTATCACTCTGGGCGAAAAGAGGATGCACCTGGCCCCAGCGTGTTCTGGGCCAATAGGCAGTATTTCCCTACCTCTTGCATGACAAACTGCCAGGCTGGAAAAAACAGCTTGTAGTCAGGCCTCTTTCTTCATGGTGTGTTGTTCTCCACACAGCATCAACAGTTCATCTCTAAATGGTCCATTGGTCATTGTCACTACGGATAATTGCTACGTCAGGATAACAAAAAGCCACCTCCGTTTGATGAAACTTGTCTCTTGAGAGTTGGCGGCAACTGGGTTTCACACTAGCAACATCATGGCTTCAACATACCACTGCTTCTAAGTGAACAAAGCTCTGCATCCTTTTCAGAAAGCATGTTCCTGTGGGTTTGAGTTTACTCCTTACATACTGGGGAGTTTTCCCTTGCACTTCTGTGCATAGAAATACCTGCAGACCAGATCTTTGATGGATTTATTGGATGATGACTGCCACACAGTTGTTCAGGGCACCTGAGGCAGCATGAGATTTCTTCCCAATTGCACCTGATAACTGAGGACGGAAAGGTTACTCAGCCTCCTTCAATGACCACCTCAGTTCTGGGGTGTCAGAACTGTTCAGAGCAGTGCTCTCCCACTTGATACTTATTTTAAATAAATGATCATTTTCACTTCACAGCAGCAAGATGTTTACCGATTCAAAAGGTAGCTAATCCAGGTATCCAGATTAGCTATCTTTTGCAAAAATAATCTTTACTTAAGCATCCTCCTTGCTTTACTAACTCTTGTGCAAAACACTATGGAATTCATATGAATTCTATGAAATGCAGCAGTGACATTTATAACTTTAAGACAAAGTTGACAATAGTAGTGCTGCTTCCTTTGCTCAACATTCCCATGTTTCAAAGTTTCCCTGCCCATGGTAGTGCAGTTGGAGATACATGATCTTTAAGGTCCCTTTCAGTCCAAATCTTTCTGTGATTCTATGATATCAAAGATTACCACCTTGACAAAATTTTAGGTTTGGGTTTTTTTTGCATAGACTGAACTTCTTGATTCAAGTTATCAAATTTGGTCTCTTTCCCAGAGTAGGAACTTACCCATAAGCAAGTGCTTATTACACACATATCAGCTTCCTTTTCTGTATTCTCTCCAAACAAAATAATGAAAAGATTTTTTTTCAGTTGAAGCTTTTCTGTAATGCACTTTACAAGAATTTTATGGGGGATTGCCTTTACTGTATTTCTAACCTCAGCTTTTGAATCTAGATGAAGAAAATCAACTTTTCAGGCAACCCTATCAAAAAATCAGGAAATTCATTTTGTAAAAAACATGTAGACATTATTTTAAACTGAGCAAATTTTGAAATTGACACTAGAACTTTTAAAAGCAGAACCATACACTCAGTGGTCAGCAGCAACACACATTTTAGTATTTAGATCTAGCATACTACACGTTCTCAGTCACATTGTCTTTAGCTAAAACACATACTTTCTCTATACATTCTGCATTCTATTTCTTCTATAGGCTCTGGTCTTAGAGGTTTTGTGGTTTCTTCCTCTTTTTTCCCCCCACTCATTTACTTCATTACTTTATATAAATAGTGGGGGAAATAATGTCTCTCCAAGAGAGTAGGGATAGGCTGTGGCTTATGCATGAAATGGTGACACCTTACTAATTTTACTGAATCTGTTGTTTAAGATAAGGATTTGTGATATTTAAATATTTGAGCATATATAATATTTGAACAATATTTGAGCCTGTTTCCTTGGTACATGTCCTACTCTAACACTTCCTGAATGTGTTTTCTATAGTTGCCTCCAACCACGATTGTGTTTCCTGTCAATTTCAACTCCACCTCTAGCCTAGATGGTATCTCAGGGATTTACACAGCTGGACTTACACACTACCATGCCAAAAGTCCTGCTTCTTTATCAAAGCTTTTAGCACCTTATATCTTAATTCTGCTCAGTGTCAGTGCTGAAAAATTCCTTCTGCTGCCTCTTTCCATTTTTAAAGGAGGAGAAGTTGTTGCAATTTTTACTGGACATTTTGTCCACTCAAGACACCTGGAAATCCGTATCTGTTTGGAGGAATGCTATCTCAAAGCAAATGAAAGCAAAACTGGAGAAACGACTGAGTAGTCCTAGGTGGCCAATCAACACATTCCGACATCAGTTTACTACACACTGAGTGATAGTGAAACCGGACAAACTCTCTATAATCATACTCCTGTACGCTGGTGTATTTAGGTTCTAAATTTTTATTATTTGCTCTGGTCCCTGGTACAAAGGGAAGGCTTGCTGCATTTTGTATATCATAGAACCATAGGGTAGCTTGGGTTGGAGGGACCTTAAAGATCATCTAGATTCAATCCCCCAGTCAAGAGCAGAAACATCTTTCACTGGACCAGGTTTTCTCCGAGCCTCATCTTGGGGGGCCAGTCCCAGCCTGGCCCTGAACACTTACAGGCATGGGACATCCACAGCTTCCCTAAGCAAATTGTTCCAGTGCCTCACCACGCTCAGAGTAAAGGATTTCTTCCTAATATGTAATCTAAACCAACTCAGTTTTAAGCCATTCTAACCTGTCCTGTCACATGCTCTTATAAAACATCTCCCTATCCTTCTTGTGGATTTCCTTCAGGTACCGCAATGCTGCAATTAGGTCATCCTGAACCCTTCTATTTTCCAGGCTGAGCAATCCCAATTCTCTCATCCCTTCCTCATAGGAGAGGTGTTCCATCCCTCTAACCAACTTGGTGGCCTCTTCTGGACTCACTCCAACAGTTTCATGTCCTTCCTATGCTGTGATCCCAGGGCTGGATGCAGGGTTCCAGGCGAGGGACAGAATCCCCTCCCTGCCCTGCTGCCCACACTGCTTTGGATGCAGCCCAGGACACGTTTGGCTTTCTGGGCTGGGAGTGCCCATGGCTGGGTCATGTCCAACCTCTCAACCACCAGCGCCTCCCAGTCCTTCTCACAGGGCTGCTCTCCATCTGTTCATCCCACAGGCTGTGTTGGTACTGGGGTTTGCAGCAGGTGCAGCACCTTGAACCTGGTCTTGTTACATCTCCTCAGGTTCCCATGGCCTCGCTTCTTGAGCTTATCCTTTGGATGGTATCCTATCCTTCAGGTGTGTCAACTGCACCTCTCAGCTCAGTGCTATCTAAAAATTTCTTGAGCATGCACTTGATCCCTTTGTCTGTCATTAATGAAGATATTAAATAACACTAGTCCTAATATAGATATACTGAAGTAATTTTATAACATTAGGATCCCTCTGAGTCTCAAAAGCTTTTTTATCTTTTCTTTCATTTTCAGAAGAGCCATTTTTAAGAAGTATCATTAATCATTTTATGTAAAGGCACAAGAAGTTATAACCTAATTTCAAATTTGGAAAGCACACACAAACTACAAAATTGTATTTTATTTCTTTGAGGCAGGTGGTATTTCTGTGTCATGGTATTCATTTATTAATTATCATTTGCTACAGCAAATGCTGGAATTTTTTCTTTTTGATTCAGGGGCATACAGGCTCCTTCACACTTCTCGCACTTGCAATGCTGATGTTTTCCAAACACCCTAACATGCAATGAAGAGGTCAGTGGGAAATGTTTTCTTCTGCTTAACTGTATGCCTTCACGTTACCCTGTGTCATGAAATTAAAAGGTAAACAGTATCAGCTACTTATCCTTGTTGCTGGAACCTTAAAATAAAATGCAAATACTAAGCAAGAGCTTTGTGATCAAATCATTTTACCATGCCTCTAACAGATATTAATAATTGTGTATTGTACTATCCTACACAGTACAAAAGATTAGGGAAGGATACTGCAAAGCCCAAGGTTTCTTTTTCTAATGAGAGCAGTTGAAAGGCTTAAATCCAACTGCAGAAATTAATAACTATTTTCTGTAAAAGTAGTACAGATATTAAGAACACTTTTTTTAAAAGCATTTCTAGAAATGCCAGCTGAGAAATCTAGTGAGCTGCCCTCTCCTCCTCCTCCATCAAGATATTCCTTTGTCAAATGCAAGCAAAACTACTGTTAAACTGAACTACAGAATAGTTTCCCTACAATGAAGTGGTATTTTTCTTAAATTAGAAATTAAGAATCTGATACTGTAAATCCTTGCAAGATGAGAAGCTTTCATTCTTATGACTGAACCTTACTACTGACACCCACAAACACCTGCATGCCCATCTTCAGCTTTGTAACAGATACCTTGAGTGGTATGAGTACTCTTGCCCCAGTGGAGCAACTCACTTAAGCACATGTTTGCATTCAAACGAAAAAGAAGTAGCTTTTCGAAGCAGCTAGTTGTTTACGCCGAGCAAAACGTAACAGATTAGAAGACTCATTTGGAATGATTTTTCTGTGACTATTACTCACATTCACAGATAACTCTCGTATTCCTTGTAATTATGGCATAAACCCTGACGAGTTCCTCTTTTCAGCTGTGCTATTCTGGAGCTAAACACATGCAACTGAAGGCAGATTCAGTGTAATGTCTACACAACAGATCTTGGGGCACCGACCCAAAAGTCTATATAGCCAGAAAAAAAGGATAACACTACCTAGAATTTTCAGTAGATTTAGATTCAAACAGGATTTCTTACATCCATAGTATTCAAACCATCAATGACATTGGACTAGTTTTTTGCTAAACATTGCATCTTGAAAAAGGATTAGGAAGAAAAAAAGAAGTGTAATTTGCAAAAAAGGAGAAAATTATCATTCAGAGACCATGACTTCTGAACACAACATACATTTTAGAAGTGATTTCTCCCACTTCCAATGCTTCTGTCCTAACAGATCGAGAAAAAAAGATGGGAGACTAAGGAAATGACTCTAGATTTTTTTCTTTTTCTTTTTTTTTTTTTT